>CM071862.1:1656057-1674099 GCA_036759665.1 Gynandropsis gynandra
GAAACCCCCACCGTCTCTCTAACGATCTAGCCGATGGCGAAGATACCGAAACAGAGAGATCAGAGTATGACTTCTTCCATACGAGGAAGCAGAAGCAGTTCGAATCCATGAACAATACTTTGGATGAGGAGACGGAGAGAGAGGAAGTACAGTGTAGCGAATGGGAAGATCACGATCACTACAGCACGACGAGCTCCTCGGATGCAGCAGAGGAGGATAGGGAGTCCATGTCTGAGGTCGGTACGCGCTCCGATTTCGGATCCTCCGTGAGGTTTGGTTCTCTGAGACAGCACCACGAGCAGCCCTCACCGCTGCCATCAGAGTACGGCGGCGTTGCACCAAGGAAGGATGTCAAAGCAGATGACGCTACGACTTCTTCCGGCAGCTACAAAGGCGGAGGAGAAATCGCAGACATGAAGATGGTGGTAAGACACAAAGACTTGAAGGAGATCGTTGACGCGATCAAGGAAAACTTTGATAAGGCCGCCGGCGCCGGTGATCAGGTCTCGCAGATGCTCGAGCTTGGCAGAGCGCAGCTCGATCGTAGTTTCAGTCAGTTGAAGAGTAAGTTCAATTTGCTTAGATATTGAGAACATCTACTAATTGTGGACGCATATTATAAAGCTGAATTAAGTTTTCATTTGCAATTTTGGTTACAGAAACTGTTATTCATTCGAGTAGCGTATTAAGCAGCTTGAGTTCAAGCTGGAGCTCGAAACCGCCATTGTCGGTAAAGTACAGGCTGGACACGACATCTCTGGACCAACCAGGTGGTCCGAAAAGCCTTTGTTCGACTCTGGATCGGCTCCTAGCCTGGGAGAAGAAGCTCTATGAGGAAGTCAAGGTTTGCTATCTTCTATCAAGTTCCATCGTTTACAGTTCAATTGTCCCTTTCCATTTCGAGCTTGATTCACTGGTGTTGGTGAATTCAGGCTAGAGAATGTGTAAAGATTGAGCATGAAAAGAAGTTGTCGCAGCTTCAGAGCCAGGAGTACAAAGGGAATGACGAGTCTAAGTTAGATAAGACAAAGGCCTCTATTACAAGGTTGCAGTCACTGATAATCGTTACATCTCAGGCTGTCTCCACCACGTCTACTGCTATTATCCGTCTTCGGGATTCTGACCTTGTTCCTCAGCTCGTCGAACTCTGTCATGGGTAAGTGATTGTGCTGATTTGCGAGTAAGATTCCTGTCGAATACCATTTGCTTGCATTCACATTGTTGAACAAGAACCAGTTTATTGTCTTCATTCACACCTATTTTGAAATGATAACAATGCTTTGCGTGGATTGGAAACCTCATTCAGCAAGTAGATGAAAAATAATGGATCATACTATCTGTGCCTGTTGCCTCATGCTTTTTCTGTGGCCCATGTGCTTTAGAATTGTTTCGCAATCTGTTTTACTGTTGCTTTAAGTGGATACGCAGGTCCCTACAGAGTTAGATATGGTTCTACTTTTGCTCTCCATCCATTTTTGTGAGCCTTAAAATCTCTCGGCGTGTCTAGTTTTGTTCTTTAGTTGTCCAATTAGTGAGTAAACTGCTGGATTAGATTCTGCTGGTTTAGCTAAGTTCCTATTCTGTCGGTGAGCATATCTTGAATTATACGTAATTAATCCGTCAGAGAGTTTGAGACATTCTGGTACCTCTTCGATTCCATTAGTTTTGTCAGTCCAAACATGTTAATGTGTATGAGTTTTGTCTGATGCAGTTTCATGTACATGTGGAAGTCTATGCATCAATTCCACGAGATTCAGAACAGCATAGTGCAGCAAGTTCAGGGGCTCATCAACAGATCAGGCAAAGGGGAATCAACATCCGAACTACACCGACAGGCAACACGTGACCTGGAATCAGCTGTATCTGCGTGGCATTCTAATTTCTGTCGGCTGATTAAATTTCAACGAGATTTCATTCGCTCCATCCAAGGTTGGTTCAAGCTAACCCTTCTTCCAGTCAGAGCGGTTAGATGCGTACAACTTTTGTGATGAATGGAAGCTTGCATTGGACCGGGTACCAGACACAGTAGCATCTGAAGCCATCAAGAGTTTCATCAACGTTATTCACGTGATATCCGCAAAACAATCAGAAGAACTTAAGATAAAGAAACGAACAGAATCAGCGTCAAAGGAGCTCGAGAAGAAGGCGTCATCGGTCAGGAACTTAGAGAGGAAGTATTATCAGTCATATTCAATGGTTGGGATCGGTCTAGCGGGGTCGGAAGCTAATAACGGAGAGGTATTAGACGCTCGAGATCCGTTGATGGAGAAGAAATCGGAGCTGGAATCGTGGCAGAGGAAAGTGGAGGAAGAGATGCTGAAGCATTCAAAGGCAATAGAAGTTACAAGAGCAATGACATTGAATAACTTACAGACAGGCTTGCCTGGGGTTTTCCAAGCCTTAACCAGTTTCTCTTCTCTCTTCACCCAAGCCCTTCAAACGGTATGCACACATTCCTACTCTATCAAATAGGACATTATATAATATAATATAATATAATATATATATATATATATAGTTCAAAAGCTTTCTCTATATTTTTCTTTTGGGGTAAGTAGTAGGTTATATTACAAGGGATCAAAGGGCTTGAAATTTTCAGCCTTTTGTTTTGTTTGCTTGTTTTTGTTTGGGGAAAGAGGTGTTTAGTGTTGGAAATTTATTTGATTTTATTTTCGTTTAGAAAAATGTGTATATTATGGAAAGTCTCTAATTTTGGTATGCATTTTCTTGTTCTGTTTAAAATAAAGGAAGTTTTCCATGGACATTTTGTATAACGACGAGTAAAGGAAATCTTATGTTTATTTTAAAAAAAATAATAAGAAAAGGTTTGTTTTTTTTAAATATCTATTTATTTGAATGAGGAAAAAAAAAGCCAACCTGCGGTTACACTATCTGTCTCTCTCTGGGTATGAAACAAGAAGGGTTTTGTCTTAATGGGGTCTTCATCGGATGCTTCCAGTTCCATCTGACAAACTTCTCTTCTTTTGTCCAACGACCACATGGGTCGTCTATATGTATATGTATATATATGTATAGATTGTATTATCATAACTACTCCATTTTTCTCTGCAAATCTCTCAGAGAATCCACCCCTTTTCCCCTGGAGAATCCGTTTTTCTTTTCTCATGTTTTGTCTCCTCCCATTTCTTTAAATCTCTTCTCTCTCTTGTTCTCTATACGTGATCAACATGAAAATTTATTATTTATTGATAAATATATTTGATTCTAATTTTATAAAAAAATTATTAATATTTTTAAAATTATCCACAATTATATATTTATATATATATCAATATTTTTTTTATTATAATCGATGCACTTAACACAACCTAATACATATTTATGTTCTTGACTAAGTTTTGATATTGGAAAATAGACATTACAAATAAAAATCTAACATTGGGATAATGTTAACTCTCCATATTGATCTTTTTTCGTTCATCGTTTAGTGGTTATTTTTGCTTCTTTGGTTTTGCGGCTTCTCTTTGCTTCATTGGTGGTGTGATTCATCAGTTCATCTTTAAAACAAAACCATACCTTTGTCGATCTTGGATTGGGTTTTCACCCTCTATATAGATCATCTTTGCCGTCGGTGGAGTTACACTTTTCTTGCTCATCGATTTTGTTGCACCAATCTTTTGTGTCATTTTTATCGATGGTTCAATTCGGTGATATCTTATCTCTAATTGGAGTTTGCAATGTAACACCCTCATCCCGGAACAACCTCAGGACTAAAAGTATCCACCATCACCTCCAAGAGGTGGCTACACGTGTCATCGTTCAAACGCATTTATAAAATAAAATAAATGATTTATTCCGAAATAAGAATGGTCCGGACCAAATAGCAAAACAAATATATAAATATCATAGTCACGTAAATGAATAAAATAAATACGAAATACAAAATAAAACTCATCGAGATCTCGTGCACGCCTCTCCCATTAGTCCGCTGTGAACCTTCATGTTGCTGCTCAAATTCATTACTTTTTCTCTTCGTCATATCTTGTCCATCCACGATAGCCCACAAATAGGGTGAGTACGAAATACGCACTCAGTTAGATCAATATGTGTACGTACTCTGCCACGTATTCTCCTGCTCGAACTGAATATCATAAAATAACATATATCCAAAGTCTGAGACTAAAGATATACAGATAACTCTACCCAACCCGACTGAGTATCCAAAATCTTAGACTAGTACCATACTAGATCATAACACACAAAGTCCACACGACTCTAGCTCGGGCATACGCTCGCAAAGTCCAAAGGATCCCAACACACTGAAAATCTCGCAAGGTTACAACATACCTCAGCTATCAGCACAATACACTGAAAATCTCGTAAGGTCACAACGTACCCCAGCTATCAGTACAATACAACGCTTTGTTGCTCAAAAGGTTACCACAACCCCAACACGGTACGACGCTGGCAAATCCACTGATTTGACTAACTCGACGCTCCGACGCTCGAAAGGTTACCACAACCCCAACACGGTACGACGCTCGCAGATCCACTGACCTGACTAACTCGACGCTCCATCGCTCGCAAGGTTACCACAACCCCAGCACGGTATGACGACGGCCCAGATCCAAGTGTCGCAGTACTAACATCATCGACCCAATACTCCTCACGTGACAACTCTCACCAACGCGCTCGCACATGCCTTCTTCCGAAGGTTCGAGTGTGAAATCACCCGATCGAGCACACTAATAAGATATTCACTCGGTTTAAACACCGAAACCAAATATCGACGTTCTCCGACCCCAACACTTGGTCGCACGTCAATTATCTAGATCATCTTTAGTCACTTATACAACTCATATACTTATCATCAATTCTCATACGACAAATTTAGGGTTTTAATCCAATTCCACTTGTAACATCTCATTTTTCCCATTATGATCCTATAAATTCTATCGTGATCATGCCTCATTTTAAAAATATAATCTCTTTCATAAATCGATCAATAGCCCGAAATTAGGGTGGAGAAAATCATCACCTTAGTTTCTTGACGATTTGAAGATTCTAGCTAATATTGCTAGCAACAACACCAACCAATTTTTCCACAATCGCGATTAGAATCCATCCACGAAGAACGCGATGAAAATTGAAGATCCTTCTTCAATTTCTTCTTCTTCTTTTTCCTTCTTCTTTCTTCTTCCCTTTTCTTTTTTTCTTCCCTCTCTCTATCTCGGTGGCTACTCTATCTCTCTTTCTCTAAAAGGACCGTGCACTTGTATTTTTTTAACCTAATATATATATATATATATATATGGAAGTCGGTGGTACCGACTTCCTCTGAAATTACGGCTCTCACATGCAAATCTTTAATGTCCAACTTGGAAGAAAAAGGTCAAACTTCTTCTCCAATGTTTGGTGAAGATCTCGGCTAACTCAGTTAGAGTAATCGAGTGTTAGAGAGTTTATCGTACAAGTCAGTATGCACAATAATTTCGAGGTTTAAGGGTGAGTCAAATTCATTTTTTGCCTCTATAGGTTAGAGCTAGGATCGTGTGGCTCACAAAGCCAAGTACGAGAAACAACGAAAGACAACATCTATTATAACTCTATGGCACTTCCATATTTAAAGTACAACTATATATTCAACTGTTAAGAGTTGTCGATTATGTATTTAATCGCAAGTCATCTTGCGTTAATATATCATGATTCGAGATCATCATCATCATCTTATGCCTATATATCTAAGCATAGGGTCTTTTATATATGTTGCGTAGACAACAAAAAACAAAAATATTAAAAACACAAAAAATGAAACTGAACAACAATGTCCTTATTTTTAAGGATTATCTTTGTCATCATCAAGAACCGTCATGTTTACGGAAGCTAATTGAACATCAAATTCCAATAAAGATTTTAGACTATGATATTTTGATAAAAACATAAAATATGTTTCATTATTTTATTTCCAGGGGCCTTGAAAAGTCTTGTTAAACTTCACAGCTTAACCAAATATTTCAATATCCTTACAATTTAATAGATATTAAAAAACTGCAACGTTTTCAAGAAATTAACAAATTTATAATATCTCTATAAAATATTAACATATCTCATAGTAAAAGATTCGTCACATGATCTATCTCCAAGTGATAATCTACGTTGCATCATCTCTCAGATTTATTTACAGTTGAATAATTATTTGATTAGGCTCGAAAAATCACTATTCATTCTTGTAAAAAGTTCGGTTTGTCGTTGGGATGATATGTAAACATGTAGATTATGCTATGAACTTGAAGATTGATGAGCCAACAATTCAAATTTTGGTCTCTTAAATCCAAAATACTATTTCATCAGTCCTTTGATCGACTTTTTCTGACATCGAGACACCAAAAAAATTGTGGCATAGCATCAAACAATACTATGTTGTGACAAGCGACCCTTAGTTATTCAATTGAAGTAGATTTGTTTCCTTGTCACCAACATAAGATGTCTATTAAAACTTATCACAACAAATTGAATCAGTTTATGGGAAGAATTATATACGATGCAGTGCCTTGTTCTTGCGAAAGGTGTATTTATGATGTTGCTGTGAGGCCCATCAGGCCCAAATGGTTTTGATTTTATTATTTAAGTATATGATTAGGTTTCGTAAAAAGAAAAGAAAAACAAAATAGCTACACTACTGAAAAAGGAGAAAAAAAAGAGAATAAATGAAAAGAAGAAATGAAAAGAAGAGAATAAAAAAGGAGAAGGAAGATTCGCCAAATTTTCGTCGTGTTCTTTTCGTGGGTGAGTTCTATTCGAGATTTCAGTATAATTCTGAATTTTTCTCTATGATTATTTACTCAATTTGAAAATTTATATAATAGATATTGATTATTTGATTGAAACTATATTAAGGAAAATTTGGTATGTGTCATAGTTAGCAATATCATCATGGATAATCAAGTCATTGGACATGTTCCAGCTGCAGATCAATTAACCGACGTGTTTACCAAGCCACTTCCGCGATTGATTTTATGGAAGTCGCGGAAGTTAAGGTGATGGTCTTTCCCCATCTCAATTTTGGTTTTGTTGTTGATTTTATGGAAGAGTTCCTGCATATAAAAAGAGACATGATCACGATAGAATTTCTAGGATCATATGGGAAAAGTAGGACATTACAAGTGAATACTGGCTTAAACCATATAATTTTTATATAAAAATTGATGACAAGTATATGAGTTGTATAAGTGATTAGATATGATATAGATAATTGACATTCGACCAAGTTTTGGGGTCAGAAGACGTTGATATTTAGGGTTCAATGTTAAAATCGAGTGAACATCTTATCTAGTGTGCTCGATCGAATAATTTCATACTCAAACTCTTTGAAGAAAGTGTGTGTGAGCATGTCGGTAAGAGTTGTCATGTGAGGCGTATCAGGTCAATGATGTTATTATTGTGACACATGGATCAAGGTCGACATCGTACCGTGTTGGGGTTGTGATAACCTTTCGAGCGACGAAACGATGTAGTTAGTCAGATTAGTGGATCCACCAACGTCGTACCGTGTCAGGGATGTGGTAATCTTTCGAACGACAGAGTGGATCCACCAATGGCTAGAGTAGTTGTGACCTTGTGAGTGCGGGGGTCTTTTGGACTTTGTGAGCATATACCCGAGCTAGAGTTGTATGGACTCTGTGAGTTATTATATGTGATACTAGTATTAGACTTAAGGTACTCAGTCGGGTTGGGTTGACTGTTTGTATGTCTTTAATGTGATTATATATAGTTATTCTATGTTATTTAATTAGGAATGGTAGAATAGGCGATACAAAATACGTACACATTGGTCTCACTGAATATATATTTTGTACTCATCCTATTTGTGAGATATCGTGGATGGACATGATACATCGAGAAAAAAGAGAATGATCTTAAACAACAACAATAGAGCTCACAGCGAACTGATGAGAGAGGCGTGCAAGAGGTCTCGATAAACTTTATTTTGCATCTCGTACTTATTTTATTTATTTATCGTGACTATAATTTTACGTATTTTATATATAGTTCGGACCACTTTTGCTTGAGAATAAAATATTTATTTTGTTTTATAAATGTATGTGAACGATAATATATATGACCACCTCTTGGAAATGATGGTGGATACTCCTAATTCTGAAGCAGTTTCGGTACGAGGTTTTACAATTGTTACACTTATGGAAAATAAACAAGAAGAATAAAAGGTTTATCTTTTTCTTTTTGAACTCGACGAGGCGACGTGTGGTACAATTTGATCCAACTTATTTTCTCACGATTCACTACCTATTTTTTGACATATCCAAGACGAGAACTTGAAACCAGTGTCTCACAAAAGGTAGAAAAACCGAAAATTATGGCATTTTTGTTAAGTTGATCTCGTTCTAACCCGCATGAGTTATCTCATTGCGAGAAGCCTAAACACACAGTGGATCATTGTTTTCAGCTTCATGAATTTTCAGACTAGTGGTTGGTTCGTGGACGTTTAACGGGTCAAAATGGTTGACATATGTAGACGAGAAAATTTGGTTTGAACGCATTCGACTCCTCCAATCTCCTCATCATCACACCCCTGGCACCTCATCATTCGACACCTTTATTGGATGCCGATTGCATTGATATTAGTGGTGTCACATGACAATGTAATAATATCTCCATATTCTCCCATACATTGTTTGATGGTAATGAATATCCGATGATTTTTTCTCACATTATAGCTACAATCAGCTCGCTTCGAATCTAATCTAAGTTTCATTGAACTCCAACCATGGTTTAGGGTTAGGGACCACCCACAGTTCACAAATGAGCTGAACCATACATTAAAAAAACATATACATTAATTTAGTCTTTTGTGTTCTGTCTTATCTTGAGATTGAGACCCATCAAGACAAGGGCAAGATATGATTGAACGATCACTACCGTGCCAAAAAGCTAACTGACAACTATGAGGGAAAGATTCCCAAAACCCCACAGTTGGAAAGAGAAGGTAGGACCCAGTCAACAAAACAAAAGGAATGAACAGAAAAAAACAGAAGAAAGGTCTATTATTTTCTCTCTTGCATAAAATCTTACAAGTTCCTCTTTACTATATGTATGACTACCAAACTTGATAAAACTTAAGGACCCTAGTACATAATTAAGGTTAATCAGAGGCTCTCTAACTCGAGTAAAGCTAGAAGAACTCAAAGTCTAGGAAATTACCTCCAGATTTCATGTCTGTTGGTCCAGTCATCCTTTTGCTGTTGCTCCCAAACCCCACAGGGTTGATTGGGCCGAACTTAGGCGGTGGCTGTTTGGCCTCCATTGGGTTGGGTACCTCAGGGGGTGTGCTACATCGTATTAGTGCCCAATTCACGCCTTCAAAGAAAGGGTGTTGCTTTATCTCAGTTGCACCTCTCTTTGTACCTAGCCTGTTCCGCGGGTCTTTTACCAGCAATGCCTGTATCAGGTCGCGGCTCGCATAGCTGGTTGCTGGCGACTCGGGGAACTTTAATTGTTCTCCAACTACGTTAAAGAGAGTAGCTCGATTTCCAGAGCCTTTGAATGGGGTTTTACCATATAGTAGTTCGTGCAAGAAGATCCCTAAGGTCCACCAATCCACTGCACTGCCATGCCCTTCTCCTTTGATGATTTCTGGAGCCAAGTACTCATGGGTTCCGACAAATGACATTGATCGCGTGTTAGGTTCTGCAACAAGCTCTGGGAGTGCACCATACTGCGGTCTACAAAGGTCAGTCTGATTTTTGCGCGACTTGTTCTTGCTTTTTTGATGGAAAACGCGGGGTAGGAAGCATGAGGGTTGGATACATGCTGATGAGGGCTCCATGCAAGCAGGTTGAACGCAGAACGTGCGTTTTGAGTAATCAGAGTCAAGGGTTCTTATTAGTGTAGGGGAAACTGCACATCTGAGGGAGAGATCAAAATCTGAAAGCATTATGTGGCCGTCATCACGAACTAAAATGTTCTCTGGTTTCAGGTCCCTGTAGACTACGCCAAGCATATGCAGATACTCCAGTGCCAACAACACCTCCGCAGCATAAAACCTGGAAATATGATAGCAAAACATGTGAAAAAACAAAGCTAAAAGCTTGACAAAGGAGAAATAAAATTTACATGGTAACTTTAGGATCATTGACGTCGTTAAAGTCCAAGAACTTACCGAGCAGCATACTCTGAGAAATGCTTGCCAGGTTGACGTTGCCTTAAAGTGTGCAGATCGCCACCTGGACAGTACTCCATAACCAAGCACGAGAATCTATCTGTCTCGAAATGGGTGTACAACATAGGCAGAAATGGATGATCCAATAGCTGTAGAATCTCCCTCTCCGTTTGAGCCCGATTCAACTTCTTTCGACTCTCAAGAGAGGCCTTATCCATTACTTTCATAGCAAAATGACACCTAGTACTGCTTAATTCTGATAAATAAACGGTTCCTATATCACCACAACCTAGTCGTTTCAGTAACTTGAAGTGGCTCATTCCCAAGATCCCATCTCGAGCCCGGATTGCCAATATGGCCTTCCACCTTGGATCATTCCCTTTATGAGGTTTGCTAGGGCCTCCTGTAAAATTGCTCCAATTGCTCTCATCACTTAGACCACTACTCTCACTCGGTCTGCTGGCGCTTGTCTTGGCACTTTCAAATGAGTCCCCAACCATACTCACACTCTCTTTAGTACTATCACATCCGATTTTGTCCATACATAGCAAAACATCGCTTTGATTTGTACTTGAAGACGAGCTATTAACGATACTCATAGCACCGGGAAAATTCATACTGCCAACACTACTTAGTGGGCTCACATTGCCACTGGGAGGGAGAGAAGCATCCCAAATGCATTCCCTCTCTGAATGCAGTGGTAGCTGAGAGTTTTCTGTGTTCTGAGATGCACGAGCCATCGGAAATGGGGACAGTGATAGGAAATGTTCGTTTGGTTCCTCGACTATGCGTTCGGCGGGTGAGAGTATTGCCGAGCTTGGCTTCTTTGGAGGTAGACAGATTGAGACATCGTCGAGAAATGGTCCTTTAGTGGACAAACTCTTCATCAGGCAAATTGAATCAGGTTTGTTTTGAGCGATGGGGACATAAACAGTTGTTATAAGATCCATATCAACTGGTTCTTGAGGATGACTAGCCCCTGAAAAGGAGCTAGAACCAACTTCCTCTGTCAAATCATTGCTTTCCTTACAAGAAACATCACCAGCCATGGTTTCTTCGACCTCAAGCAAACCGTAGTTTGCTTTCATTGTTCTAACAGACATCACAGGCTCCAAATCCCTCAACTTTTTAACATTACCGAATCGAAGCACCTCTTCTCTGAGCGGATCACTGTGCCCATTCAGCAGTTGGTTCAGTTCTTTCCCTAGAAGGAAGTCTCTTCAGCTCTGCAATCCTTTCCATACTTAGCATTCATGTGCCTTAAACCGACCAAACCTCTCCGCAGCAGAGCCCTTCATAGATTTAGCAAATGATATAAACTAAATCTCTGATCTCTATCATCACAAGCAACGGTAGGATACAATCAAGAAATCAACGCACGAAATAGGGTTGAAACATGAAAAACTAAAAAAAAATTCAACAACAATTCCAGCACATGTTCTCCATACTCCGTCAGAAAAATTCCGAGCACTCTACTACAGTCATCGTCATATGATCTTCACTCGTAAATCTGGGGGAAAAATCTTAGGAATTATATCAAACCATTTTCAATTATGATTTTGAGATTAATTGAACAATGAACGTGTAAAATCTCAAACTAGCCTGAAACTTCAAGGTAGAGAAAAATTCTACCGAGGAGCTTCTGGAGAAGTTATATGGATGAAGCAAGCATCATAGTACATATTCTTAACTTCGTTTGTAATCAATCCTAAGGCATAACAAAAACAGAAGCAAAAAATCCAAACGAAACAACACGACGGAAACTTAATTCAAGGATCGAAACAAAAAATAAACAAGAAAAAAAAAATATACTAACCTAAACACAGAGATTAATCAACGCCGAGATTCTGAACTTTTCAAACACTTCCTTTGAACAATGCAATCGATCACGGAGAGGTTTGATAGAACTTTTTGGCACCAAAATCACAAACCTCCGCCGAAATTACTTTGAAGAGATCTAAGTTGGTAGAGGAAAACTATCTCTCTCTCTCTCTCTCTCTATGAATGAAGGCGGAGGAGCTCAGCTTTTGCTTTAGCTGCGACTGACGGAGAAAGAAAAAGGGAAGGGAAGGAAGACGTCGTGGGGCCCATTTAGAGTGGGTCTCATATCTGGGTCCCACATAAGTCCTTTCTTGAAGGATTATTTCTTTTTTAGGACCTTATGATATGATTTATTTATGATATTATTATTCAAAATATGATAAATGAGATTTTATTTTCCTTAGTTACTTGCAAAAATCCGTACTCCCTTGCGACAAATAATAATTTAAAGCTACAAAGAATATTTAGTTTTAAACATCATGACCAAAAAAAAGGAAGAAATGGATCTGTGAGAACATTTTTTGACCCAAACCGTTGCATTGTAGTTCAGCTTTATCTTTATCTTATATTTTTGTTTTCTCCTTTTTCTCTTTTGTTCATGTTTTTATTATTTTTCCCTTTATTTAACTTTTATCGCACAAATATTCAAAACTCTATTTGTTTTCAATTCCTCAATTATTACAATTATCGAACAATGATATATATATATTGAAAGTTATTGTATATGAATTTACAAATTTATTGTATATGAATTTACAAATTTATTGTATATGAATTTACATAATTTTGTTGAAAATCTTAAAAAGCACGTAAACAACAATAGGATGCTGAATAATTCATCTCTCTCTACTCACAAAATAAGAGTACTGTGTCAAAGTTTAAAAGTTAATATTTTTATTTCAGAATAAATTTTAATAATATATTATTTAAAAATTCCATTATTGATGAGTTTTGTGAAATCAAAAAAGAAAAAATCTGAATAAAAAATATGAAAGTTTATAACTGAGCTATTTATTTCATATACCACTAAATTAAACATGTGAGAATTGGAAGTTAAGGAAATATGGATGATATTTAATACTGATGAAATTGAGTTAATATATAATGAAAAAACAATGATTAGTGGCCAAACTTTGCTGGGGATAATAAGTTAATTGGTCTAACTAATCTAATTGTGTAATTATTTCGGCAATAATAACAAAAATAATTTTAAAATTTGCTTTGAAACAGAAAACCATAATAATGATGGCCAAGTATAGTGATCCTTTAATTGGTCTCCAACAGTAACTAAAGCTGAACACCAATTGAGGGAAAAGAAAAGAAACACATGACACATGGAAAAGACATAAATATCCTCACCTGTAATGGAGCCCATCTCAGGCCCATATGCCAATCCAACTCGAGCCCAAGATACGACCCAAATTTGGTAGATAAATAAATAATTTTTATATGTACAAATAACGGATATTTATAAATATCGACTGTTTTTGTACGTGTATTCGACGAATATCTAAATTTAGTATTTGTATTTATATTTGTAAATTCGGATATTTGTAAATACGAATATTTGTCGAATATACAGATATTCGTCGGATATACGGATATTTGTATCTGAATCTAAATTTTTTAACATATAAAATATATATAAAACCATTTTAATAAAAAACCAATAATCATCAAATATAATCTAAAACTAAAATTTCAAATTGCACAAAGATGCAAATATACATAATATAAATAAAACAAAACACAAAATCTTCACATTCATCTCTACATCAATCATTTAAATTTATTTTCGTGAATGATTCTACGAACATCGTCAATTCACCTAAAACAATGGAACAAATTTTTAGATTACACACTAAAATAAAATTCACAAAAAGTTATATATTTAGTGAATTCTTTATTTTTTTCATATATTGTAATGTCTCTATAACATTATCCAACTCATTTGGATTAGAACCAATCTTGAGTATAAATTAAATATTCAACAATATTAATTATTTAAAAGTATTTGATACTTTAGTCCTCCCATCATAAATATATTACATATTTGGCTATATATTTGTATAATAAATGTTTAAATGAGATTAATAATGTTTTTATTTCCAATTTGATCATTAAAATCAATGTTGTTATATATGTATCTATATATTAACTAAATTTTCTATTTAATACTTACGAATAAGAATAATTCGGATAATTGAGTATACCATTTGTATTTGTATTTGTCGAATATCTTATTTCTAATATTTGTATTTGTATTTGTATCGGCAGATATTTGAATTTTCGGTTCGAATACGAATCGAATATGAATCAGATACAAATACTTCGAATATTTTGCCAAAACCTATAATTTCTTACCCTAAAGTTTACATATTATATTATCTATGCATGATGTTAAGATAACTTGAGATTAAGATAACTTGAGAGTTTTTTAAACATATAATTTAATTAAATTCCAAATAAATACAAAAAATAGTATACACTTAAACCTAACTATGATTGTTTATATTAATCAATTTATCATTAACCCATTATGTTGTCAGTTTTAGCACGTCATTCATATAAAATCAGTTAAAATTATAAACTTTTATCGTTTAGATAGAAAGATATAACACTAATGTGTATTTTGTTGTGGAAAATAATTATATATGTATTTCACCTTCTTTTTTCATGTGAATATTATGCGATTTCGTAATAATGTCATCGTCACATCCCATTTCTTTTATCTCATTTGACCAAAAGTAAATATTGTATTTCTTTATTTTATTTTAAATTGTGGCTTGTTATTGCTATTGTTGTGATAAATGTGGTTAATTTGATATTCGACGATGTTACGTAGTTTTTTTATATTTTGATTTGAATTTCCGTTTCCAAAAATAATTAATATTAGTAAAAAACCGAATTGGAATGAGATGCAGTTTACGTATTTTTTCTCTAAAATTATAAAATTGAATCGTTAGTATTATTTTTCCAAACCAATCGAATATTTGCTCAAATAATACATGCAAATACTTCTTGTATACTTGAGTTGTAATATATATCTATATATAATCAAAATACACATGAATGTCTAGCAAATTTAGGCAAGGGCAAGTGTGTACGGTTCAAGTGATGTGAGGAGCTTTATAATCATTTTGATACGAAGTTTACAAATATAAACTACAGTTAAAAAAGTGGTCGGAGAATACGAATAATTAATTTTTTATTTAGTTAGCTGTCATAATCACGAGCCTGATTAACAAATCATGCTGTTGGAAAATTAATTATATGCTAAAAAAGCAAGCTTAATTAATTATGCTAGAAATGGACCCAGGCCATGCGTGGGTTTTAAAAACAATTTTAGTCATAAGCTTTAATTAATTAATTACAAATAGACGATTTTATTAGAACGATGTGAGGTTGATAATTATATCATAATGTGTATTTTTTTATGTAAATATGAATAATAAGATTAAAGTATTAAAATGTAGTATACGTAAAATAATAAGATTAAGTGAATTTTTTTAGAATATTATCCTTTCATGAATATGACAAAATATGTAGATAATTGAATTTATACAAAAGAAAATAGTAAAATATTAAATGGTGAATATAAATATATTGGAAATGATTTTATAATTTGAATATCTAAATTATAGTTAGAGTAAAATAAAATTATCAATAACGTTAAATGGAAAACATATTATCATTATATTAATGTATAATAGTTTATGTATTTTAGTAATTATCGATCATAAATTTTGAATGCGTGATAATATAGACTTGATTTGTGTATCATATTCATCTTGAGAATATTTTGTTGTGAATGAGAACTCAATCTAAAAATTAAGTCATAATTCTAGTTGATAATATTAATAGTAGTAGTAAGTAGCTTAATTCTACAAAGATCTCAAGTAATAAAAACCAAGATTTAATACATAGACGACTTTTGTGTTACATTTCCTTAGTGGGTCTGCTATATCAATATCAAAATCTCCATCTTTTTCTTTTACATCATATTACACAATAATTTTCCAATCATGGCTTTGAATCTAAAAAGAAATATTGTCGTTGAAGCTAAAAAAGAGACAAAAACCATGTTTTGGAAAAATACTAAGCTTGAAACATTACATCATACACATTTACATACAGTCATTTCAGCTTCTTGAACCTTTTAACACAACCAACAGAACAGAACCAATCAATCTTCTATAGTTCTTTTATTTGCAGCGACCAAATGGACTTGAAAACACTTTCAGTTTTCAAAACCGCTAAGCAAATGAGACCAAAATTGAATATACAAAATGAAGTTAAAGACAAACTTTGGAATTAATCCAACTCAAAAGGACAAAGGAATGATATTCACAGACTTGAGAGAAAATGTGCTCAGATTACAATCATGATCATGGAAGAGAAGCTGTCGATCTAGAGCAAGCAAGTAAACTCAAAGAAACAATAACATCAAAATGGATATTTAATTTACAATGATAAGTTTAGAACTAAAAAGCGCAGATGATAAAACCCCGAGAAATGTATCAATCCTCTAGTAAAGAAAATAATTTTACACAATGGACTGCAGAATGATAGAATAATCATGGCCGCCAAATAAGATAATTTTTTTATCACATGGATGAGAAATGAAGAACAATAATTTTCTTTTATATGCATGAGAAATGGAACCCATAGGTATTAGATGTATAGATGAGTCAAATAAATTTCCTAAACATCCTTTCAATGGTCAAGCATAGGAAAATTTGTACCTTAACTATACCATAAATCACGCCTTACATGTTTTCAGTTATAAACTGATTATATTAGAAAACCTATATCCAAAAAGATCAAAAGCCTTGTCATGATGAGGAATCAACCTAGCTGCCCCTACAAGTACAAAACCAATAGAGACAAATACCCTGAGCAAGAAATGTTCTCTACTGCCACTAACTGCAAATATTAGAAACCAAATATTCCACAGACACAACAGACATTCGGACACATAGAGCAATAATCAAATTCGTAGCCTAGACTATTGAATGAAACGAAAAAATAGCACATGCAAAACATAACAACAAATAAAGTTAAAAAGACTCAATATCGATCCTGAGGAACTATGGTATGAATTGGTGCCACTGGATTTAGCCATATAAAAAACATGGCTTCAAAAGTAAAACTGAGAGTGATAGAATGGAAGACAAACAATCTGTCCATGGCCCAAAGCTAAAGGAAAAATGTTAGCAGAACAACGCCATGTTTCAAGGACAGCCTACAAGAGTTCAAAACCATCATCAACTGTAGAATAGAAAAGTATTTTAAAGAACCACATGATACGGGTTATGTTCCTTAGTCTAAACCTTATTCCATTTAAATTCTAGAATAAGTTTCCAAAATCAAGAGTCTAAAATCAAGATGTTGTTCTGTTTAACCTAATACCTAAAATTCGAAAGCTAAGTCTTTCTTCCAAATTGTTCATTTGTAGAATAAAAAATCAGAAAAATAACAGAGGGCATGGATTTATCCCTTTGAAATTTGCCCTAGTAAGTTTTCTTCCATTAGATTAGTAACATTATCCAAACAGAAATGCAATTCTTCGTCTATAACCTAACCTGGTCTTGTATAACCTTGCATCGGTTATTCCTCGTAACGAAGAGCCGCAAACTTACACTTGGAATGAACTCAACGGAACAAAACTTCTTGACCTCTCAATGCCCAAACTCTCTGTACAAATTCAAGGCCGACGTGAGGTGCTGCAACAACAGCTTGGTGTTACCGGAAAAATAACAGAGGGTATGATTTACCGCTCTAATGAGAACATGAGAAGAAGTCGGTTGAACTTGTAAAGGAGGAAACATGTTTTATTTGTACTCGTCTAATTGTTTATTTTTTTTTTTGCAAATTGAACTTTTTTAGAGATAAAAACATTTAAATTTAATTTTTTTTTATTTTTACTCATTTAATTGTTTAATTTTTTACATGTTGATCTTCTCATACATAAAAACATTTAAAATTGATATTTTAAATAATAAAAAATTTAGTAAAGAATGTTAGGATGAAGGTGATGAATGAGGAGACTTTTTGTATTCCAAAATAAAATAAAATAAAAA
>CM071862.1:1674223-1713388 GCA_036759665.1 Gynandropsis gynandra
ATATTTGTTATGTAACCTAGTTTACCTAGGACTCCTTGTACATTATGCTGTATATTCTAATAGCACACATGAGAAACCCTAAGGGGTGTTTTACACAATTACATGGTATCAGAGCCGTTAGGTCTTCTCTCTCACGTTTAGTTGCTGCCCCCACTTCTTTTCTTCAATCTCTTCTCCTCTTCCTCTCCTCTTTTTCTTTCTCTTTCTTCTTTTCTCTTTCTTGTTACCATGACAACAACCAATGCATCGGAAAAACCCTTTGGGATTACAAACATCAAATCCCACATTCCGATCACATTGGATATGGATAAGCTCAACTATGATGCGTGGCGTGAGCTCT
The DNA here is from genome assembly GCA_036759665.1 of Gynandropsis gynandra. Taxonomy (NCBI): domain Eukaryota; kingdom Viridiplantae; phylum Streptophyta; class Magnoliopsida; order Brassicales; family Cleomaceae; genus Gynandropsis; species Gynandropsis gynandra. Next base: position 1,674,564 of record CM071862.1, read on the forward strand.
TTGAGACCCATTGTCTTAGTTTCGGCGTCCTTGGCCATATTGATGGCACAACGCAGCCCACTGGTGATACAGATGGTGAATGAAAACGCCTCGATGGTCTCGTCAAGCTGTGGATCTACGGAACCATCTCGAAATCATTGTTGAACACAGTTCTAAAAAAGAGAAGCTCGACGCGTAACCTTTGGCTTAGTCTTGAAAACCTGTTTCAGGACAACAAGGAAGCTCGTGCCCTACAGCTTGACAATGAACTTCGCACCATATCTATTGGTCATCTCTTGATGCACTCCTATTGCGAGAAGCTCAAGAAACTCTCAGATCTTATGGCCAACATTGATGCTGAGGTTTCTGAACGCACTCTAGTGATGCACCTCTTGAATGGACTCTCCGACAAGTTTGATAACATCATCAACGTTATCAAACATCGAGAACCATTCCCGTCCTTTGAACAAGCACGATCAATGCTTTTTCTCGAGGAGCAACGCCTCGCTAAGGTACACCGACCTTAACCTGCTCACAACGACCACTCTTCCTCCCCTCAGATTCTGTATGCAGATTCGTCGAGGATGAACAATCGCGGAAACCTCAACCGCCATGGTCGCAACCACAATAACCGCGGAGGACATGGTAACCGTGGCAGAGGAGGTCGTAGCTCAGGTTCACACTCGACATCTGCAGCGACAACTTGGTCTCCGCAATGGCCTCAACCACCTGTGTACCCATGGCGATATCCTTACCCATACATGCCGCATCCCCCGGCTGATCACCGTAACACCTTGGGAATCCTAGGGCCCCAACCATCGGCTCATATGGCTATTCAACAACATGCTGCTACTGGTCCGAGCACGGTCCCTCATGCACCTACGACCTCTCACCAGCAATATGAGCCAACGGACTTCACTCAGGCTTTCACAGCGATGCAGCTTCGCGATCCATCCTCCTCTCAGTGGTATATGGATTCAGGCGCCACCACCCACTTAACGTCCCAACCAGGTACTCTAAACTCTGTTTTTAATTCAAGCACTCTTCCCTCGGTCACTATCGGTGATGGATCCGTTATTCCCGTTACCTCTCTCGGTCACACCTCCTTCCCTACCCCCACTCGTAACTTGCATCTTCGTAATGTTCTTGTCACTCCTCATATCATTAAGAATCTCGTCTCTGTACGTCAATTCACCAAAGATAATCATTGTTCTCTTGAATTTGATCCTTTTGGTTTTTCTGTCAAGGATCTTCCAACGCAACGGACTCTTCTCCGATGTGATAGCTCCGGCCCTCTCTACTCCATCACTTCTCCGTCATCTCCACCACCTGCGTCTCCCTTTGCTCTTCTTACCTCAAGTCGTTCCACTTGGCATCGTCGTCTGGGTCACCCGGGAAACTCCATTCTTCAGCTTTTGTTGTCTCATGGTTTCATTCGTTGTAATAAAAATGACATGACGAGTTTGTGTCATGCCTGTCAGTTAGGGAAACATGTTCGCCTTCCCTTTTCTCCTTCTAATAAAATAGTATCTGCACCATTTGAGTTAATTCATTCTGATGTCTGGACTTCACCTATTCCTAGCGTCTCAGGCATACGATATTATGTCGTATTCCTCGATCATTTTAGTCAATTCATTTGGGTGTACCCTTTTCGTCGTAAATCTGATATTATGTCCAAGTTTCTCCATTTTCATACCCTCGTCAAAAACCAATTTAACACAACTATCAAATCACTTCAAAGCGACCATGGGGGCGAATATGACAATCACATATTTCGGTCCTTCTTACAATCCCACGTCATCTTGTCTCGTTTTTCTTGTCCTCGGACTTCCGAGCAAAATGGAAAGGTCGAGCGTGTCTTGCGTACTATCAACAACTTCGTACGCACTCTCTTGTTCCAAGCCTCTCTCCCTCCCTCCTGTTGGGTCGAGGCTCTTCATATGGCAGTCCACCTCCTTAACCTTCTCCCTTCCTCAGCTATACAAAACAATATACCTTTCACCAAACTCTTTCAAAAACCTGTTTCCTACACTCACCTTCGTGTCTTCGGGTGCTTATGCTACCCTAACCTCACTACCTCCACTTCTCATAAACTTCAACCCCGTTCTAGTGCTTGTGTGTTTCTTGGGTATCCCTCGGATCATAGAGGCTTTCGATGTCTCGACCTCACCTCTCGTAAAATCATTATCTCTCGCCATGTTACCTTCGATGAACTTGTCTTTCCCTTTGCATCTGACCCGATCTCCTCGTCCTCTTCTCCTTCCTATGATTTCCTTGACAATGACGTAGTAGAAACAACACCCACTCTTCGGTCCCTTCTACTTCAGCCCATTTCACAAACTCCTACTGCGGCCCCTATACCGGTTCCTCCACCTTCTCGACATCCCATGGTTACTCGTAGCCAACACGGGATTCACAAACCTCGTAACATATTGTCTCTCCATATAGTCTCTCCCTCACCATTACCTACAAGCCATCTCAAAGCCCTAACGGATCCTCACTGGCACGAGACCATGCAATCGGAATATGATGCTTTAATTAAAAACGGAACGTGGGACCTGGTACCCCGACCCCCAGGGGTTAATATGGTACGTTCTATGTGGCTGTTTCGTCACAAGTTGGATGCAGATGGAAACCTCGCTCGTTATAAGGCGCGTCTAGTAGCAAATGACAAATCGCAACGTCCGGGTATTGACTGCGATGAAAATTTCAGCCCTGTGGTAAAACCAGCTACCATTCGCGTGGTTCTTAGCTTGGCTCTGTCTCGAGATTGGCCCATAAATCAGTTGGACGTCAAAAATGCTTTCTTACACGAGCACCTCCATGAGACTGTCTACATGCACCAACCGTCGGGATTCACTGATAAGTCACGTCCCAACCATGTTTGTCTGCTCCGTAAATCATTATACGGACTCAATCAAGCACCACGTGCATGGTACCAACGGTTTGCTACATATGCATCCCGCCTTGGTTTTCGGCAGAGCAAGTGTGACTCGTCGCTCTTCACTCTTCATGGAGCCTCGGGTACGACATTTCTTCTCTTATATGTGGATGATATTCTCCTCACAGCATCCTCTTCTGCGTTGCTGCGGTCTATCATTTCAGGTCTCAGCTCTGAGTTTGCAATGACTGATCTTGGGCCTCTTCATTATTTTTTGGGACTTTCGGTCACTCGCTCTGCTTCGGGGATGTTTCTCTCTCAAAAACAATATGCCATGGACATTCTTCAACGTGCTGGCATGAGCTCATGCAACCCATGCATTACACCGGTGGACGTGAAACCGAAGCTTGCTCTTGGCTCCGGAGAACCTGTCTCAGACCCATCTTTGTACCGTAGTCTTACCGGAGCCCTTCAATACCTCACATTCACTCGGCTAGACATTGCCTATGCGGTTCAACAAATCTGTTTGTTTATGCACGATCCGCGAGAGCCTCACTTCAATGCTCTTAAACGGATTCTTCGGTATCTTCAGGGTACATTATCTCATGGGTTTCACTTATCCAAATCATCTATGTCGGGTTTGATCGCGTATACAGATGCGGATTGGGCGGGCTGTCCTGACACACGTCGATCCACATCCGGCTATTGTGTATTCTTCAGGGATAATCTGATCTCATGGTCATCTAAGCGATAACCGATTGTCTCGCGGTCTAGTATCGAGGCTGAGTATCGTGGTGTTGCAAATGTTGTCGCAGAAACATGTTGGATTCGAAATCTTCTACTCGACCTACAATGCCCACTTCAGTCCGCTACACTCGTCTATTGCGATAATGTCAGCTCTGTGTATCTCTCCACAAATCCGGTTCAACACCAACGCACGAAGCACATCGAGATAGACATTCATTTCGTGCGCGAGAAGGTCGCTCTTGGCAAAGTTCACGTCCTCCATATACCATCGTCATCACAATATGCGGATATCTTCACCAAAGGTCTTCCGTCACCAATATTCCTTAAGTTCTGCTCCAGCCTCAACGTTCGTGAACCTCCCGCTACGACTGCGGGGGCGTGATAGAATATATGTAAATATTCTTAAATATTCAGTTAACATATTTGTTATGTAATCTAGTTTACCTAGGACTTCTTGTACATTATGCTATATATTCTAATAGCACAAATGAGAAACCCTAAGGGGTGTTTTACACAATTACAGATAATTTGTTTTTGTTTAACTAACTTAAAATAAGGTACAATAAGTAGAAAAAAATATATTAAAAAATTATTAAAGCTTAAAACAATTATTAAAATAAATATAATAAATCAGTCGTTGATAATATTGAAATAGTTTGATGATGCAAGGTTTAATGATAAAATAAGACACCTCACTCTTAATAAATTTTGTTAAAAGAGCGATTAACGAAGTTTGTTTCCGAATATTCTTGGTTAACGTATTTTTGCATGATCAATTGTTTCATTTATATTTGCATTTGTGAACTAATTGTGTTTGAAATTATATTGAAATAACAAATATAACACTGAAATTGTTTAGGATTATGAGTTATCGAAGTAGTAAATGACGACATATATCATTCCAATGTTTAATTGTTTCTTCTCCATGAACTTAATTGTCTCCAACAAAGAAACACATAAAATTAGTAGTAACATACAATTATTAATCTTAAGTAATTTATATTAATACGTACAAATTGATATGTTGGAGTAATTCGTTTATATAAAATTTTTTTAAATGGACAACTATAGATTGTATATCGCATCCGTTAAAGCGATTATATTTCCTCAATCTCATTGGAAAAAAGGGATGATTTAGTGAGACATAGAGTGGTTATAAATTATTATATGATAAATTATTATTTATCAACCAAATCCGGGTAAAAAATGTTAAATTTATATCCTTATACGATCTTTGGAAGCGAGTTATCATGATCTTAGTGTGTTTGATTGTACTCGTCCACTTGTACCCCGTGTGAACACAGTTAAAGTACTTGTGACAGATTAATACATAGTTATGTATTCAAATTATGTTTTCAAATCCTTGATCGGTACTTGTCATGCCACCAATACATAGGTCAAACAATTCGGAGATTCATTTGACAGATTAATACAAGGGTTGCAATGATTATATGATTCTATTGGTACCTATCAATCTTGAGGAACTTCGGCACCAGAGCCAAATACTGCATCGCCTTCTTCCATTACTTTCATAGCTTTCAGCTGAGAGTTATCTTTAGATGGTGCTGGTTTTGATGCCATAACTTCTTTAATGTGTTTCTATTGTTCTTCCATTACAGTCACACGTCTTCTTTCCTGGTTGAGCAACATATAAATAATTGAATCATCATGAACAATTTAACGATATACGAAAAAGAAAACATGGAAACGTTCAAGAGTACCAATATCATCTTGCAAGAGCTCAGACGGAAAAGTACATCCCTCTCTTGCTTCTACATCAGCTGCTGATGTAGAAGAGAATGCTTCAACCTCTGCAAGAAGCGTAAATAGATGTTTTAGAACTGTATCATATACGGGTAATGGATGAAAGTGCTAACCATAGCTATAAAAAATGTAGTGTCAGTCTGGTAGAGAAAGGGCATACGTACTTTTCACTTTCTCATCGCTCTCCTCCTGTATAAACTTTAAACCATAGCCACTCTTCATTTTCTCTTCAACCTCAAAAATTGCTCCAGGCGCCGAACCTTTTTCTCAGGATCTTAGCATGTATTTCCTTCAAGCAAGCCTGTCAATATCAATACTCTACTACTTTTGCTAACCAAGAACGAAGCTGTGACTCAATGTCCAGTTGCAGCTCTTCGAGTTCCTTATAAGTCTTCCCATCGAGAATTTCTTTCACCTTGGCTCTACACCGACATGCAAACCCCTTCCTTATGCAAGCAATTCTGCGGGAAGCACTTCCCTTGTAACTCTTGCTCGGTCCAACGCATCTCGTTTTCAAGCTTTAGCGAGCGCCCTGTTCGCATACCACCATAAGTGCCTGGAAAAGATAAGCATAGAGGTATTATCGTTCAAATAAATTCATTGAGAATAGGAGGTTTATATATATATATATATATCCCACAAATATATGATAAAAACGTTCGAATTCCCAAAAGTGGATAAAAGGAAGAGCATGCAGAAGGTTGGGTGCCTCTTAATTTAATCGCAAGCTTTAGAAATATATGAAATTCTCTGCCCCATCAACCATCAGAAAGAACAACACATATATTTAGAAGAGAATTCTCAATGGATTGCAACTCCACATACGCACAAGCATTGATTTTCTATTGAGAACAGCCACCCCACCCACATGCAAGAGACAAAATGATAATGAAGCATTGCAGTAGGAAATACCTGCGGTTCTCTCATTGGAGTTGCTCGATCCAAATCCAAATACAATTTGATGTCATCGCGAAGCTCTTCCATCTCCTTAACCGTCAAACCCTACACCATTTAAATGTTGAGAAAGCACATGTAATCAAAACAACAACCGGAGTCTCATTGATTCCCTAAAGTGATAGATGAGCAAAACATAAAACTGAAGCGACAATCTACTCAAACCCTAAACCAGACAAATCCTCCAACACTTATCAATTATCAGCCCTCAAAATTCAAAAGGGTGTCCACTAAAACACAAAAAGTTTCAAAAATTTCGAGTAGATTCTCCATTTTTCTCATATCTACTCCATTTCGTAACTATTTTAAATAGCCACAGTTCCAGAATATGACCTTAGCATCGATCATCTGCTTCAATCGTACAAGCAAGTGAAGCGCCTCTCCTTCGTATTACACAGATCCTGTTGATACCGTACAGATTTTCTCCCCGACTCCATAACCCTAGCAGTAGCTTCCTTCGCTGTGTTGAGAATTATCTCGGCGTAGGCTTTCTTCAAGGAACGGCATTTTCTGCCATCCAAAGAACGAAACTCGCATAAAAAACAACAAAAAAAAGACCCAGATCATAAACCAAACAAAAAACAAAGAATCCCCAGGAATTACCATCAGATTCCTCCATGTGTGAACACGAAAACAAAGATCGCCCCAAGTTTATTCGCCCTTCACAGAAGAGGAGTGAAACTCGGAACGAAGCAGGAGAAAGAAAGCTCGCGTAAGCTGTTGGTTCTACAAAAGCTAAACCTAGAATCTGAAATCACATTCACAGATGGTTTATGTCGTAACATTATCCGAAAAAGAGAAATGGAGAATAAACAGAAGGATTACCTCAAGGATGAAAGAGATCATCTCTTGCTTGGTTCAACAATCAAAGACCCAGACCAAACCCTAAATTCGAGAAGGAAATATATTGAGAAAACACGCCAAAAGCAAATAATGAACATTGGCCATCTGGTCGATCCCAAAATTGAGCCTGAATCCTCTAGCATCCTTATCCTCGCTTCCTCCGCGAATAGAATCCTGTAGTTCGCTGCATCCATTGAAAGAATCTCGTACCTATTTCGCGGCAATTCCTTTCTCGTGGCACCGAAAAAATCACCGCTAGAAGCCAGACTGATGCCATGAGGTCCGACGGATCAGCACCCTTGGGTCCCTTCGCCGACACCGCTTCGTTTTCATCGAAAGCTAAATAATGGCAACCCAATATCACCCAAAGAGGAAGGCTAGGTCTTTCTAATATTATATGGCCATATTTGAAAATGAAGTCTCTTCCCTATCGGCTTCTTTCGTCAACCTTACCGATGCCTTTCCCTTTCAATGTCTCGAATTGGATTAAATTCCTGCAAAAGAAAAAACTGTCAAGGGGAAGATGAAGGGAGAAGAGAAAAATAATGACAGAGAAGATAAGTGGGATCGTGGGTAAGAGAATATAGAATGATTTTTTTTAATAAATGACGTGGAAGCTCAACAATGGTTGAGATGTCAGAAAAAAATTTCAATATTTAATATAAATTTAATAAAGATATATTTAGTTTAAAATGTAATTATTTGATTTAAATTCAATTGAATTTTAATATTCTATAATTGATAATTTAAAATATATAAATAAAAGTTGTTGTTGATGTGGCTTCACCACAAACCATCTTTTACAATAACTTTTATATATATAATTTATATGGTACTAGTTTTTTTATTATTACAAATAGTCAATGGTATACACTTCTCCCTCGTCGATTTGCTATTAATTCTTAATTAAATTAAAACATCTTAACATTGAAAAAAAATGATCTTACTAGATTATAATAAGAAGAAAAAAACTAAAACACATATGTGTATCAAAATGATAGAGATGATAAAAAATGATTGTGACAATCGAATCAATTAAACATATTAATTATATTGACATAAAAAATATATTCAATTGTTCATATATATATATATATATATATCTCACAATCGGGACAATTTCTAAAAGGGCAAACTTCGGTCAAACTAAATTGAAAACGGTAGGTGTATACGTGGCATTGGTTCTGGTCGGAGATGAGGACAATATAGTATTACTTCCCCATATCCCTTTTCAATTTCGGCTCAATTAGGACAATTTTTGCCTTTAGAGCCCACAACACCCACTGCATACGCTTTTTCTTGGCTATTTAAAGTTTTAATATTAGTAATATATTATATTTAAAATGGTAAGATAAAAACCAATTAATCTATCTTATTTTTAAATTTATTTTGTTGTGTTGCGTTTTTCATATTATTTAATATACATATATATGAATGATAGATAATTTTATATATTTTCTTGATCAATAAGAAATTTTAAATTAATTTAATTGGATTTAGACCTATATTTAATAGAACATTAGAATAAATATATTATAGAGTGAACATTTCGGTTTGATTATATAAAACTGAACCAAACCGAATGAATTCGACTCGGTTATTTACCGAATAATCATGAATAACTGATTGATTATATAAAAATATAAAAAATATATAAATGATATTTATCTAATATAATTAATAACTAAAATTAAATATCTAATTTAAATAATATATTACTAGATTATATCCGTGCTGCGCGCGTAAATATTTTCATTTATAAAGAATAATATTGACACAACAATAATTGAAAAAAATAAAATTTTATTATAATATATATTTTATATTTGTGTGCATACATTAAAATATTTTTTTGAAACCAATATTCATTGACTGGTTCATTTCATTATTATGTAAACGTCCACTTCGCATGGGATATATGCACACATTCTCTAATCAATTGAATTCTTTTTAAACATAGATAATATTATATATATATATATATTATTCATATGCACCTTTTTGTATAATGATGGAATATATTTTATTTCTGCACAATAAAATGAAACTAAAAAACAGCTTTGCATATGATTTTTGGGCACAAGAGATGAATGGTATGCATGGTGGTTAATTACTGTAAAAATAATTCAGAAGAGAGACAGAGAGCCATGGGTGGGGGTCATGGATGGGCACTTGTTTTTTCGTATTTGTATCAATTATTTATTACGTAAAGTTTCTAAATATTCGGTTAATATGTTTTTATTCTATTAGAAAAAACAATAAAATTTATTCTCTCTACGTGATAATTTTAGATTTTTTTTAATGGATAAAAAACAATACTTATGTACTGGGTCATACAACTCAGACCTACTAATATTGGCGAGACTATATTATATACATATATATATTATATGATTTGATCCACCAAGTATTATATACATATATATTATATGATATTTGATCCACCAAGAAGCTCATACGGACCAAACCTCCTCCGATCTAATAATTATCACTCAGTGAAAGGCATGAATCACGACCGCACAAATCGAGGCGGCGAAGGCGAAGATAGAAGCCTGTGAGAGAGGTCTGACGGCATGAGAAAGGAAATGGATGAACCGACGGTGGAGCTTGGGCGATAGCGAAGGGAAGCAGGCGGAGAGAGGGTAAGCATGCAAAGGGGAAGCAGACGAACAGGGAGGAAATTAGGGTTTAGCAGGGAGGTGAATAGGCGAAAGGAATTGCAGGCGAAGGGGAAGAGGGGGAGAGAGGGGAAGCTGGCGAAGGAAACCGCAGGCGAAGGAACCGTCGGCGAACGGGAAGAGGAAGAGAGAGGGGAAACAGGAGGAGGGGAGGCAGGAGAGAGGGGGGGGGGGAAAGGAAAGGAATTAGGGAAGATGGAGAGAGAGGGGAAGCAGGCGGCGAGAGGAGAGGGGAGGAGAGAGGGAAGGAGAGATGAGAAAAGAAATTCTGTGGGAGAATGTATTTTGAAAAAAAATTCTCTCAACCAAAACTTAACCCTATCATACGGTTAATAAATGTACACGTCATCAAAAAAGTAAATCTGACGTTTTAAAAAGAGCCACATATGCATTTTCACTATTCCTCGCGCATTCCCTTTTATAAAATATAAGATATTTTATTTTGTAAAATATATGAATTATTTGAAATCAAGGTTCAAGAAAGCGCTAGGCGCTAGGCGGGTGGACACCCAACGCCTAGCGCCTAGAGCGCCTAGGCGGAGCCTAGGCGGTGTCTAGGCGGGCTAGGCGGATTTATATATATATATAATGTAATATTAATCCAAATTTTTAATTTAAAATATTTATAACCATTCAACTTTTTTTATATTCTTTATTGAAATGTTGTTAATCAAATTCAAACTGTATGTTTAATTTCTTTTCTTCGGAATCAAAATATGATTCATCAAACTCTCTATCTATAAGAAAATCATCCATTTGCTCGATCTCTTGAACATTCATACGTCGACATATTTTGGTTTGATCCTTCATATTCTTCCATTGATTCATCGTCCGTTTTTCCATTATTAACAATCCAATCTTGAAAATGATACGGATCATTAGATATAAACACATTCAAAGTCTTGTTCATTTATTTTTATTTTAAACCATCAACCTCACATTGAATTAAAAATAAACAAGATTATGGCCTTTCACTATCAAGTCGGTTTCGTCTTTTTGTGCATACCTACTTACACAAGAAACAAATTATTACTTATATAACTATAATGAAAGCTAAATAAATGAATTTTGTAATCATTTACTCATTCTAAAGTATTCTAATTTCGTTATCATCTTGATAAACTAGTTGTTAAAGTTTTTTTTGTCTTAAATTTTATTTTCTACCTTTGAAACTAGAATACCGCCTAACCCGCCTAGACGGCCGCCTAGCGATTAATCGTCCGCCTAGGCGGCCGCCTAGACCGCCTAGCCCGCCTAGGCGCCCGCCTAGACCGCCCAGGCGTCCGGTCCGCCTAGAATCTCCGATTAGTGATTAATCGGGACGCCCGACCACCGTCTAGCGCCTAGGCCGATTTTTAGAACAGAGTTTGAAATATTTGGAATATTATCATTTATTTGTAATTTTATATGATAAAATGATTGGTAAAATTGAAATTATCGAATAATAACTGAACAAATTAGAGTTTGAGTTTTACTTTAGTTATAATAATTCGAACCAAAATATGAAATGATCAGACCTATCTATAACCAAATTTGGGTATAAATAGAAATGTAAATTATATAATCTCTAGCAATTAATATTATTAATGTATTGTTTTTTTAAATTCCAATATTATAATTTCGAATTAGCTGAATTGGTTACCAATATGTAGCAGCTAATTGCTAATCCTTCCGACGTGATGATGATCGATCCTTCATATTCCTATCAATGGAGGATTCTCTTCGCCGTCTCTCTGAACGGACACGACGAGCTAATGAACCTATCCACCAAATGCAAGTACGTCTTCAGCTCGTGACACGTGGCGACATTTATGCTGTTAACATATGGCGAATCTCGGCTGCTCAGCCGCAGCTCTTGCCCTACCTCCGCGTAAGCCCACGGCGTGTCCTCCACGCGCTTTTGTATCCATCCTGGCAACGTTAACGTTAACGCCGTCTCGATTTCCATGTTCCTGAATTTGGATTCTTCTTCTTCTTCTTTCTCGATGACCACTCCGGGAAGTTTCGTAATTAGATCGTCTGAGTTCACGATTCGTAACACTTTGGTTCCTTGTCGCTCGAGAAGTTCACGGAAGCTCCTGTTTCCAACACGTGGACCTCCGAACGAGATCACGGTAACCATCGGGGCGCGTTTGAATGTTGTCTTAACGTCATACGCCGTTAAGGTGGCTAACGCCGCGCCGAGGCTGTGTCCGGTGATCGTTAGACTTAACGGCTCGTCGCCGTACGATTGGAGAAGCCTTGAGATCTCGTTCCGTACCATGTCCCTCAAGCTGTGGGCCCCTGAAGTATACAAGCTCAAGAACCCACTCTCGACCATTGGCCCAGAACCCGACCCTTGTGGGCCCAGCCCATCAGGTAAGTGACTCAGCGTGGCGCGTAAGTTCTCGAGCCACTCGAGACACGTGGCAGTGCCGCGAAACGATATCACGATGTCTCTGCGACCGAGCCGCGTGATCTCCTCCTTGTCCTGACAGACTGCCACGTAGCCAATCCAGCTGGACTTCGTCGCCACCCAGCTCGGGACCTTCTCAATCCAGCGTGGCAGCGGAATGCCGGAAGTCGCCCGGAGATTCTTAGTTAACCGGTAACCGGTTCCCGGAAAACCGGAACGTTCTAGCAATGTGCTTCTGGGGTAGCGACAGGTGGAATAAGTGGGCGATGAGGGATCGAAATCGAATGATCGGTACGCAGCTTCGACGAACTGTCCATACCGGAGAATCTCGTGGCGTAGATTCTCGTCTAAGGGGTCCAAAAGACCGGTCCAGTTGGCAAGCCCCTGGATCTCCGTCCATCTCCGTCCGAGCTTAACCGGTCTCATGCCGGTCCAATCGACAGGATCTTGATTAAACTGTAAACTCTCCCAGGTATCTTGTTTGACATTTACCGACGGAAAAGTGAATGTACAGCGACAGTAATTATCGGTTGTACGTCCACTTGTCGTAGAGATGACATCGAATCTTGGTCGAGACGAGAATGCACTGTAAGGACGTAGCGGTGGAAAGAAGAGTTTCATGCTGAGGGAAAAAATATTATTTTTTTATCAATCACGTGATACTATATAAAGGTTATATATTATGTTTCTCCAAATTTCTTGGAGAAATATATATCTTTTGGGTTCGAAAAGGAATAAAGAAAGGAGAAATACGAAATTGAAAACGAGGGCGAAAATTAGATTGAATCAATGTGAAATAGTAAGTGTCTTTTTATAGAGGAAATGTCATGACGACTAGCATCTGATATAGCTTTGTGTAAGTGACTCAGACGTATGTGTCAGCCCACATGCATAAATGCTCGTGCGAGTGTGTATAAATTAAATGGTCGTAGTGTATATATTTATTTACTCGCCATTTTTAATGATATAGAAGAACAATAACAAAACCGTTGAAAAGTCTACGTACACACCCTTAAACTTAAATTTATGAAAAATATTTATAAGTTTAGGGACACTTTTTGGTAATGTATAATCATTTATATGACGGTTCATGAATATTTGGGAATAATTTAAGCATATTTTATATGGGGATATATATTTTTCTTGTGAGATTAACGTTTAAGACTCTAAACACCCAAAAAAGAAGTATAGACATATATGACATTACATATAAATGATACAAAACAAATGCACCAACCTAGTTTTTTACTTTAACAAAAATTTTGATAATAATAATATTATAACCGCAAATAATAAGAATATCATTTCTTAAAATGTTATACTTCTGCAATACAAGATAAGAGAATACCTTGTCGCGGCCGGACTCCCCGGTATGAAAAATGGACGGTTGAGATGACAAGAAGATTTGGATTCAAATCTGGCCATCCAATTCTTGGCCAAATCTTTGACTACGTGGTCACTTTGAAGCTTTAACATGTGTGAGCCTCTCATTGGGTCAGTTCGGCTCGACTCAAACGTACCTCGGCTTTAGACTTCGCTCTCATTATCCATATTATTTTTTAGTTAATCATGTGTAATGTTTTTTGAAACTAGTTATGATGTTTTTATATCTTACAATTTTATTGTATACTTTATATATTAGTTAGTATTGTAATTTATAAGTTTTTTATATGTGAAACATTATTAGGAGTGATGAGTTTGATTATTCTACAAATGAATTAATCCAATCTAAAATATAATTAAAGAAATTTAAATTGTCTAATATATTCATATTATAACAAAAAAAATACTACACGATATAATATTAATTGGTATCTAGAATTTATCTTATGATATAAAAATTATAAATGAGATCGAATGTAATCAAATCAAAACATTTAATCTAATTTTTAAATTTTTAAATTTATTTAAATTTATCCAAAGATTATATAAAAAATTCATTAATTTATATTTATCAATATAAAATAACATATCATGATATATAATTAATTTATTTTGTATATCCACTATTTGCTAGATTTTTTCCCTTCAACTATTTTAACAAAATTTTATATATTAAAATTAAATTTATTGTAATTTGACGAAACATCTTAGCATGTAACATTCTAGTTAATAAATTCGACTTCAAATATATCATATATTATATATTAAATTAGATAATTATATAAACGATAAATATAAATAATATTATTGAAATCTTGTAGAAGATGACTAATAAGTAAATAATCGATCGGACACGAATTTATCAAACAGTATATGTTTATTTACTTATCAATCTTTAAGTACACTTGTTGTTTTCTACAATGTACTAAAGATTCCCAAACATTTAACTCCCCCTGAGTTAAATGTGTAAATACAACTCACACTGTTTCCCTTTTTCAACCCAGTATCTATTTAAGTGCACCTAAAAACTCTGAACTTTTCTGTTCTCTGTTTTGTGCACTCGCCCGATACTCCACAGACTTCTTGATCTTCATTTTCAACTTCAGATCAATTTACCTGTCATCCTCACGGCTCAGCAACCACCTCCTGGTCTTCAGCTGCGCCGTTGTGCTGAAAATCTTCAGCTTTGAATCCGGTCGATTCAAATCATCCTTATTCTTCTCCTAGTTCTTCTAGTTGACTCGTTCCAGCCTTCTTCATTTTAAATTTAAGCTCCCTCAATATTCTCAACCACCTGAAACACAATACATAAAACTCGATCCAATTTTTACTGCATTAACAATTATATATCAATTTCTATTAAAAAATATATTTCAAACCATATATAATATTTTTATTTAAAAATAAAATTTCAATTAATAATAATAATAATAATACTGTCAATTTTAAACATATAATAATATATATTGAATTAAACAACAATATCAACAATAAATATAAATAATATTATATATCGATTTATATTAAATAACATATATTAAACCATATAAATTACATATTTTGAAACATATATAATATTCTTTATTTAGAAAATATTTTTTTCAATTCATATTATTATTATTAACTCTCAATTTAAACATATAATATATATTGAATTAAATAACAATATCAACAATAAATATAAATAACATTATATCAATTTATATTACTTCAAAACATATATAACATTTATATTTAAAAAATAAAATTTCTATTATTATTATTATTATTATTATTATCATTATTAAATATCAATTTAGATAGCATAATTATAACAATTTATATGATATTATAATGTGAATTGTACATCACATTATTATTATAATAATATACCAATTTAAATCTTGTAGTATAAATCATTTATAAAATATTTTATACTATGAATGGTATACCATAATAATAATATTATTATTAGTATTTAATATCAATTTAATCTTATAATGTAAATTATTTATATAAGATCTATAATATGAATTGCATATTATTGTTTAAGAATAATAATAATAATAATTCTTTAATTTGTATATAATATTTTTTATTAATTGAGTAATATACCAATTATTATTATTGTTGTTGTTGTGGTTAGTAGTATTATATGTTAATTTATATCTTATCTTAATTATTTATACAAGACTTGTAATAATAATAATAATAATAATAATAATAATAATAATAATATGACAATTAACTGACAATTAATTATGTTATATTAATGAAAAATAATGTTTGAATTTTATTATTACATTTACAATTACAATATTAATGACAATAATTCAATAATAATTAATTTAAATTAATTATAATTTTTAATTCGTTGTAACTGTAAATATTACGTCTATATTGAAGTAATAAAAAAAATTAAGGTATTAATTTTATACATTAAAAATGAAAAACAAATAAAAAATCCAAAAGAATAAATATTAATGATTATGTAATGGGAGAATATCAGAAATGTCCTCTTAGGGCTAAAACACTTCAAAACTACCCTCCTAAATCTGATGGAAAAAAATTGGAGAAAAGACATATGTACCCTTAATGAAAAACACATACAAATGAGGGAAAGACAAATATGAGAAGAGAGAAAACGAAAATTGAGAGGAAGGAAACAAAGTAGAGAGCTATTTCCTTTCATTTTCGAGTGTTTCCCTTCTATTTTCGAACGATTTCCTTCAAATTTTGAGTGATTTCTTTCCATTCTCGAGTGATTTCCTTCTATTTTGAGTAGTTTGCAACAATTTTCAAGCGATTTCCAACAATGTTTCAGTCATTTTCAGTGATTTCCAGCGTTTCTAGCGATTTCGACCGTTTTCCGGCGATTTCTGGCAGTTTCCGGCGATTTCTAGCAGTTTCCGGCGATTTCTGGCAGTTTCTGGCGGTCGCACTAGGTCACAGGGTCTAACAGGGTCACAGGGTCGAATTGGGTCGGACTGGGTCGCACAGGGTCGCTGGGTCGCAGGGTCGGCTGGGTCGGACTGGATCGCAGGGTCGGACAGGATCACTGGATCGCAGAGTCGCCTAGGTCGGACAGGGTCGCTGGGTCGCTGGGTCGGCTGGGTCAGACTGGATCACAGGGTCATCGCAGGGTCAAACTGGGTAGAAGGGTCGCAGGGGGTATTTTGGGAATTTTAGCATTTATAACGTTATTTTTGAAGTGAAAATTTTTTTCGGGAAGGATATTTTTGAAGTCTTTTAGCCCTACGAGGATATTTTTGAAGTTATTCCTGTTGTAATACACATAATATAGAATAATCTGTAAAGTGCAATCAATTACTAATAGGAAGAATGTAGAATCTTATATATAGAATCTTATATCAATACCAATCAAGAATGTAGAATTTCAATCAATGCCAATCAAGAATGTAGAACCATATATATAAAAGTGTTTTATAAATTCAATATGCAAAAGATCACATGTACATGAGGTATAAGGAAAAGTGGGAAAACATGAGAATAATAGTGAGAATTTAAGATCTGAAATAACACATGTGGAAACGCATCGTCAACCTTTGATGATATTGCAACTCAAGCTGCCGAACAATTTATATCATGTCGTTTAAGGATTTGGGAAGAACGAACTCCACTACAAGATAACAAGTAATTGACACTGGATTTTTAATCATCAATGAAAAGGTCTCATATTTATCTATGTTAACACATTATTAAAAATATTTTTGTCCTTCTATAATTGTTATATATAGGGTGCAATGATTGAAGAAAGAATTCCACTTACATATTATGAGAAATTCAATTCAATTATAAAAGAAAAATATATTTTCACTCTGAAGAAGTTATTGGTCGTGTCCAATGCGACAAAATTCAGATTAACCAATCATAGTATGCACATTTATTTTAACAAAAATATCATCGTTCAAAAGATCGTTAATGGAACTAATCATATTCTAAAATAAAGATTCAAAATAATATCATATAAAGGCTTGCTTTCATTGGCAAACAAACGATAAGAATTATCAGGTTAGTTGCTCCTTGTTAATTAATTAATTAATTATACTATTAACTAATTCTAATTTATTATTTGTTATTTTTATGAAGATCAAATGTTGTTGGATTTCTAACGGGAGTACATGGAATAAATTTAAATATGTCATCTTCAACAAAAAAAAAATTTACATATGCTTAATGATTAACAAGTAAGATATATACATGTAATTTATCCCATAAACTATTACCTAAATACATTAGTTAATTTTCTGTTCTAACATTGTAAATTGAGAACATGAATATTATCGTCAAACTTTCACCATGAGATGAGCTAGAATTAATATTCAATATCATATGAAAAAATTAATGCTGGAAAAACCGTTATGGTAGTCACAGTCGTACTTTCAAAACTGGTTAGCGATAAATATTATAACACTTCAAGTGTTACAAATGAATTATATTTTGCTTATTTATTCAATCTTAATTTAATGTTATTACTAACTAACATTTTTTTGTTTAATATCCAGATGTTTTGATACTTTATACCTCATCGACTATAAAGAACTACATTTATAGAAAACTAAAGATCATCAAAAGATTTCAGAATAAGTAAATTTATAGATTGTATTAACTCAATTTTAGACGCATAGCCATCGGGAAATTTCACATCTTCTTCAACCATTTCAACAATTTATATTTCTCATCATTTGACAATCTGAATATCGAAACTGGCTCTTTAACGTCATTACTTATATGTAACTCCTTTCGTGAACAATACTCTTCTAGATCCTTACGTGATTTAATATTGTCTTTCGTCTTTCCTGTGACATTCAGTACCGTATTGATGATGTTATCAAAATTTTTTTTCTCTATGTGCATGACATCAAGCTTATGTCGAAGTTTCAGATTTTTTCAATACGGGCAAATCCCAAAATATGCTCTTGTACCAGTTATGAGTGATTCCATAACCACCAATTCTCGGATTATTGTTCCCTCTGCAATCTATACTCCTAGGAATACCCAAAGCAAGAAAACGTTCATACAAAATCTCTTTGCCGGTCAAAATTGCAGGAGGAGATTTCCGCACAACTACATTCCTTTTGAAATTTCTCTTGTTGCGCCATATTGCATCATCAACTGGAAGAAAAATACAATGACAATCAAACCAACTCGTCATTCGTCCACATTTCAACTGAAAAGCATCTGTTTCCTCCATGCAATATGGACAAGCCAATCGACCATGCGTTGTCCATCCAGATAAGATACTATAAGCTGGAAAATCACTTATTGTCGTCTCGTAACATAAACTTTTGTCGCCTCGAGATATCGTACGCTTGAACTCCATTCCATAATTCTTTCAATTCTCCAATAAGTGGTTGAAGAAATATATCCAAACTTCTTTTCGGATGATTAGATCCGGGAATCATTATTGTTAAGAACAAAAATTCCCTTTTCATGCACATATACGGTGGTAAGTTTTAAGGTGTCACTATAACTGGCCACAATGAATAATTCTTTCCAGACATCCCAAATGGATTAAAACTATTGGTACAAAGGCCTAATTAAACATTTAGACTCTCAACTGAAAAATCAGGATATACCTTGTTAAAGTGTTTCCACGCCTCACCATCTGAGGGATGACACATCTCTCCTTCACGACTTGAATGCTCAGCATGCCATCTCATGTCGCTTGCGGTCTTCCACAAATTGATACAATCTTTTTAATCTGTCTGTAATTCATAAATACCAAATATGAAGATATGGAACCGATTTTCCATTATATGTTAAATAAAACCGATCTTTTCCAAAAAATCGACAATTACTCATATCCGATGTCTCTCTCCAAAAAATCATGCAATTGTTTTGACAAACATGAATCTTTTGATATGACAATAAACCTAAAAATCTCATCATATTCTTTGTCTCATAATAGGAGTCTACTGCATTGTTATCTTCTGGCAAATAATCTCTTACTAATAGCAATATCGAATCCATGCAATTCTCAGACAAATTATTTTCAGTCTTCAAATTCATCAAACGTGCAGACAGAGATAACTGTGATAAACCACTTCTACAACCATCATAAAGTGGATTCCTAGCACTTTCTAGCCTTTCAAAAAAAACTTTTTGCTTCTTCATTCGGATCTTCTTTAATATTTTCGTTTCTATCACGAAATACATTTTGCACCATTTGCACATAAGAGTTCATTTCTACATCTTGAGAAGTCTCAAACACTTATGATGTACAATGCCCTACTAAAGTTTTCCACAACATTACTAGATCGTGGTGCAAAATTTTCTCCATAACATAACCACATGAAATAATTCGAAGTAAAACCTCTTAAATAAAGATGCTTCCAAAAAGTTCTCTCATTAACAAATTTTTCATTCTTGCATTTGACGCATGGACAAACCAACTTACTCGTTTCTTTGTAAACTTGTTGATTTGTTGCCATTGTCATAAACTATGTGACGCCTTCTATAAACTCCTTCGATTCACCTTGAGTTTCTAGATCAACATTGTCTAGAAACGAAAATATTCGATCTTGATGAAGATGCCATTACAATCGCAAATAATAAGAAGATATGTGGTGAAAGATATGAGAGTTGTTTATAAAAAACAGATCAATGGTTGAGGGGTTAAATAGATAATTTATAGACGAATTATAGACGAATTACGGATTAAGAAAATAGTTGTTGAAGATTCGTCCTGAATCCGTCCCTAAATTGGTTTTTAAAGTCCCTGATTAGGGACGGCCGCCGCGTCATCCACAAATTTGCAGACGGACGTGAAGCCGTCCGCAAAATTCCGGACGAAAAGAAGAACCGTCCATGAATTTGCTGATGGACGGTGCCGACGTCCGCAAATTGCGGACGCCCATGCTCTACCGTCCCTAATCCGGGACACATTACTGATTCGTTTCTAATTCGTCCGTATTTGCAGACCAATTAGGGATGGTTCATCTGTGCGCAAAATTCCGGACGGATTAGGGACGAATAATGAAATCCGTGCCTAATCCGTTTATAATCCGTCCCCAAATTTAGGGACGTAAATCGCAGTCCGCAAAATCCGTTTGCAATTATTGAATTTTCTAGTAGTGTTTTAACCAGTTATTTTTGTTAAATACATATATGGACGGAAGACGTTATCATTACACAATACAAGAAAACAATAATACAAGAAAACAATAGAACTTAATTGAATCGATTTCTATTTTTTTATTATTTATATATTTGGACTTCAAAAGATTTTAAACCATTTGGTTTAATAAATATACAGATTTTTTTGAGATTTTTTGAAGGTTTTATATATTTTTTGGATTCTATATTATATTATTGAATCCTATTATAAAATGTTATAAACTATACAAACTTATTGTATTATTAATTATCCATTTTTTAAAATAAATCATATTAAAATACATATACAAATAAATATATTAATTATCTAAATGAATTCACGAATCACACGGATTTCACCACTAATTAAAGTAATAAATTTGCTTGTCGTATAATTATGTATACTAAGAGAACCATGCAGAATTACAACATATATATTGTCATTATTTAATTAGCCCAACATTTATATTATGACTTTATTTAATTCGATAAAATTATTTAGATTGTCTTTATTTACTAGATATCGCATGCTCTGATTGTGAACCCCTCACTCATTCAGCAATTTAAGCATACATGTTGTAGTATTAGATATTATATCTAGGTTACCTATATATCGTTCATATATATTCAAGTCCTGCATTTTCATCACAAAATTTATATATTTAAGATAGGGTAGTTCAATCAGCAGATGGATAATAAAAAAACATTTTTCAATTTCAAATTTATTGTAAAAAAGATATTTACATTACTTAAGATCTGAAAAATAATAAACAATCAATTATAGGTAAAAGTGGATCACAGAAAAATTATTGAAGTCAAAATGCTCGAAATAGTCTGTAAAATGCTTATAAATATTATGTATAGACTTTAAGTTTTTAGATCAACTCTTCTATATATTTATTGTTTAGAAACGAAAATATTCGATCTCGACGGTGATATCATTCTATTATATAAACAATAAGATGTAATAGAGTAAAATGTATGATAATTTTATGCGAGAATGAGATGAAAGTAAAAAGGGTTTAAATAGGTAATATCTAGACCGATTAAGGACAAATTACGAATCGAGACTAATATTTGTCGATGAACCGTCTTTAAAACATCCCTGAATACAAACGGTTTTCGTAGAAAGGCATCCATCCGCAAATTTACGGGATTTTCAAATTGTGGACGGAATCAATTGCCGTCTGTAATTTGTGGACGGGTAGACAGTCCGTCCGTAATCCACAACGATCCATGTATCCGTCTCGGGTTCGTCCGTAATATGGATAATTTATCCGTCCGTAATCCACAATGATCATGTATCTTTCTCGGATTTGTCCGTAATACGGATAATTTATCCGTCCTTAATCCACAACGATCCATGTATCCGTCTCGGGTTCGTCCGTAATACGAATAATTTATCCGTCCGAAAATTTGCGGATTAATTAAACCGTCCAAAGATTTCGTTTGGAATTATCAAATTTCTAATAGGTTTTTTTTTAAATATACCAACCACTCTCTTTCGTTGGATTTTTTTTTTTAAAAGTGTCTTTTATTCATGAATATAGCATAAAATACTAGTTCACAATGATAAGAAATTAAAGTTTTATAAACATAACAAATTTAATAGACAAAAAAAAAAAAGAACCTACTGAGCCACAGTTCGAGTGTCACGTGTTTAATTATACATTTACATGTTAAGTTCGTGTTTTTAAAGCCATGTCACATTCTATTTGTTTAAGTGTCTCCTTTAGAGCTTTTAGCTGTTTTCCATTACTCCAATTTTTTCTTCTTGTTCTTGTCTCACATTTGTATTTATACTCTTTGTGCTATTCGGAATAAATTTATAACTTTATACCATTTTTAGACATTTAATAGATATTTTCATTATCAATGACATTTCAAACGTATTATCTTAAATGTTGAATAATATTCCTATTATAATTATTGTTAATATATATATATATATATAAGTATGAAAATTACAACTTTTTTATATTTTTAAAAACGCCATAAATATTTTCAATATTATTTCAAAGATATTTAAAATTTATGATGTAATATGAATTATTGAATAACATTTATATTATAATTACATAAAAAAAATTATTTTTCATATATAGATATTAATTTCAATGATATTTCAAACTTATAGCTAAAAATTATCCGCAATTTATATAAAGAATTTAATCATAATTAATGCTAATATTATATATATGTATATATAAATAGAAAAATGTCTTATTATTAATCACATCATACATGTTTTCAAAATCATTTCAATCATACTTCAAAGTTTATGATAACTTAGGATTTAAAGGCAATAATTATTGTTAATATTATATATAGATGGGACAATTTGATCACATAAAAGGTCCCGCGAAGTGACGTATCCATATGATACAGGATCATGATCATCCTCGATTCCATGTACACAGTACAAACCTTTCGTTTTATCTCTCGTTGGTATATCATCAAATTATGTAATAATATAAATAACGTATATCGTGTGTGTATATATATATATATATTTGTGAATGGTTGTTCCTTGGTCTAAGTTAAATTCATATAATACGAGATGATTCGGTGTAATTAACTGAATAAAAACAAATTACAGTTAATAATTAGGTCAAATTTGCTACAACTTAATTTATATCGGCGATATATATATACGTGGTGTCTGTCGAAAGTCTAGAACGATAAAAATGATGATGACATATAGATAAAACCGAAAACATATGTGACAGTAATTGTTCCAAATTGACGTTAATAGTTCTTTTATATTTTCAATATATATATATATATATAATGAAAATGGATGTTTATAAATGTACTTTTCAAACTTACAACTACGACATGGCGGACTACTGTCTTTGGTAGGCCTTTTTTTTAGGTTTAAACATTTAGATGTCCTTTGAATTAATTATATATTTATAAATTTTACCATTTATCTCGTGTGATAATTTTTATTTTTTTGAAAATTTCAATTCGAGTAAAGGTCATGGATAACAAAATAAATTTTTGTTCATGGAATTTTGTAGAGAAAGCCTATTTCATTAAGTTCATATACACCCGAATAATGTTTTTGGTTGTTAATTTGAGTTTTATAATAAAAAAACTTAATTCCAGGATTCTAAAAATAGGGAGATAATTCAAATGTTTTGAGTTAATTTTTCCCGTGAAATGCGTGCAAATTCCTCTTAGATATCAATGAAGATTATCATCGTACGAAAAGCGATGGAGCGTCCCCCTCAAAATGAACTTTTTCCCCTCTGTCATAATCAACCAAAATTCGAGATTTTTATTAATTTAAACATTTAACGTCTTTTATCAACCTTATAAGTAAAGATTGGACCAATATAGCCTTTGTGTGGGGCACTAAACACTTTATTTTTGATAACTCTTTGAGCCAATCCAATTTCACTTTTTGTTTTTCTAAGGATTCCCGTTGCTAATTATCAAATCATGTTTATGTCCATATTATTATATTCTTGTTCACAGTGATCCAACAAGATTGTTTGATTATGACAAGCCTTACACTTTATGTTTTTACTGTTGAATAAAGTGTGTTTTGACTAGGTCTTCGGAAATTTGTTTATGAGTTCCTAATTTTATGGAATTTTTAGTATTTGTTTTTATTGTATTGATGCTTATATAAAAACCATTATGAGGATCAATAATGATTATCAGTTTTTTCTTCGAATTCCATTGTTATCAGTTGTATCAGAGTCTCACAATCTTTTTTGTTTATGTTTTGTGCATTAGCAAGAATAATCATGACTTCTAAGGTCTTGTGCAGCTAACAATTTTCCGTTTTGATAGTCACTACGATCATTGGAGGATGTTGATGGAAAATTTTCTAAGATCCAAGGAATACTATCACATTGTTTCTGAACGAATAATTGTGTATGTACCAAGTGTGATTTTGAATGAAGTCCAAAAAGGAGAAATTGAAGCGCAAAAACTGAAAGATCTGAAGGCGAAAAACTATCTGTTTCAAGCAATAGATCGTATTATTCTGAAATCCTTCCTCATCAAAGATTCATAAAAGGAAATATGGGATTCCATGAAACATAAGTTTCAAGGATCTGCATGATAAAAAAGACAACAATTGCAAGCACTTCGTGCTGAGTTTGAGCAGCATCGGATGGAAACTAAAGAATCGGTTTTAGAATACTTCTCAAGGACGATGGAAATCGTCAATAAGATGCGAAAGCTTGGAGAGAAGATAGAATACATTGTGATTATAGAGAAAATTCTTCGCTCAATGGCCATGAAATTCAATTATTTTGTTTGTGTTGTTGAAGAATCGAAAGATATTGATAACCTTTCCATTGATGAGCTGCATGGATCTCTACTAATTCATGAAATAAAACTGATCGAGCAAGATAAGGAGGAGTTGGCTCTAAAGACATATGTTGGAAACACTTGGGTATCATATCGATCTGCAGATTGAGGCAAAGGAAGAGGTGGTCAAGGTAACCAAGATGGTAACAGACAACTTACGATAAATCTCATATTGAGTGCTATAGTTGTCACAAATATGACCTCTACCATTCTGAATGCTATGCAAAGCTGTTAGAAGCTGAGGAAACAAAGGAGTGGACAAATTTATAGAAACAAAGGAAGAAGAGACTTTGTTGATGTCTTACTTACCCGAGAAAGAGCATAACTCAAATGTTTGGTATCTGGACACGGGCTGCAGTAACCACATGTGTGGAAATAAGTCTTTTTCCATACTTTGAATGAAGATTATCGGACAATTGTTAGTTTTGGTGATAGCTCTACAGTTAATGTTATAAGAAAATGAGAGGTCCAAATAAAAAAACAAAAAATGGCTTTGTTGAAAATATTTCTAATTAATGTTCTTTATGTTTCGAGTTTGAAAAACAGTTTGTTGAGTGTTGGACAGTTGCAGAAAAAGGGGTATGTCATAACAATTCAAAAAGGTGCATGTGAAATTTATGATCCTTTGAAAGGTTCTATTATTGTTGTTCAGATGAGTTCAAACAGGTAATTTCCACTAGAGATGGAAAAGATTCAAGCTTGTCTAGCTGCAAGGACAAAGGACTCATCGTGGCTTTGACACCTTCGTTATGGTCATCTGAGTTTTGGTGGATTGCGAACTCTAAAACAAAAAAAAAATATGGTTACAGATCTTCCTGAAATCTCTATTCCATCTCAGATATATGTGAAACTTGTGCTGTTAACAAACAACACATGAATCAATTTTCACAAGGAAATTCTTGGAGAGCAAAAGCGATATTGGAGTTGGTGTATTCAGATATTTTTGGTCCAATAAACCAAATATCTAATGGATGAAAAAGTTATCTAATTACATTCATCGATGATTTTAGACGTAAGACTTGTGTATATTTCTTGCAAACAAAATCAAAAGCTTTAAGTTCGCTTCAAAGCTTCAAAGCTTTAGTAGAGTATGCAACGAAAAAAGTTTAAGGCTTTACGTACTGATCGTGGTGGAGGTTTTGTTCAAAGGAGTTTGAGAATTTCTGTTACAGGCATGGCATTAAGAGGGAACTCACAGCTCCGTTTTCGCCGTAGCAAAACGTGTATCAGAGAGAAACAATCGGTCAATCTTGAACATGGTTAGAAGCCTACTTCATCAAGGGAAAGTTCTAAAAAGCTTTTGGCCTGATGCTGTAAATTGGAGTATTTACGTGTTGAATCGAAGCCCAACCTTTGCTGTCAAGAATATCACACCCGAGGAAGCTTGGAGTGAACGGATACCAACTGTTGATCACTTCAAAGTCTTTGGCTGCATATATAGCTTATGCTCATGTCCCCGATGAGAAAAGAAAAAAGCTAGATGATAAAGCTGAAAAATGCATTTTTCTGGGTGTAAGTTAATCTCCAAGGCTTGCAAGTTACTTAATCCTTTGATAAAAACAGTTGTGATCAGCAGGGATGTTGTTTTTTTAGAAGAAAAAATAGGACTAGAATGAGAGTGATAAAACAAATTTGCAGATTCCAGGATAACAACATCTTAAAATGAATTTTGACGATTCTGATGACAAAATTGACAAGAAAATTGCAGATCTATAGCTTGCTGATGCTGGACAGACTTTGGGAGTAAATGAAGAAGAAGATGAACAAATGCCCGAGGAATAACAACGTCCTAGAAATAGACCCGCTTGGATGATAGATTACGTGAATGGAAATGAACTTTCGGATGATGATCCTATTGCTCATTTTGCATTATTTACAAATTGTTATCCACTTACTTATCAAGAGGCTGTGAAAGATATGAAGTGGCGAAACACTATGGATGAGGAGATCTGATCTATAGAGAAGAACAAAACATGAGAACTATCTAATCTTCCACATGTGCAAGGAGGTGTTTGCTCAGGTTTCACGACTTGACAGAATTCGTTTGGTCATCTCAAAGGTTGCTCAAAATTCGTGGTATGTTTGTATAAATGCATATTTCTTGAAAGAAGGATTTTAGAAATATCCTCATGAACATACATTTTTCATAAAACATGGAGACAATGGAAATTTATTTGTTGTGTGTTTATATGTTGATGATCTGATTTATACAGGGCATGATGAAGAAATGTTTCATACATTTAAAAGATACATGATGGAAGAGTTTGACATGTCTAATTGGGGACCAATGCATTATTTCCTTGGTATTGAAGCTCTGCATGTTTTTGATGAAATTTTTATTTCTCAACAAAAGTATGCTCTTGAGATTTTGAACAGGTTTAAGATGCTGAGTTGAAACTCAGTTTCTAGCTACTGAATTTGGTTGAAGTTTGAGAAGGAGGATAGAGCAAAGAAGGTTAATTTTACACACTACAAACAGATTGTGGTAGCCTTATATACTTAACAACGACAAGACCTGATATCATGTATGCAGTTAGCCTAATCAGTCGCTATATGGAGAGTCCATCATAAATTCATTTCTCTGTTGCGAAAAGAAATCTGCGCTACTTGAAAGGTACATCTGATTTTGGAATTGTCACTTTATCCTCCATAGAAGCAAAATTTATTGTTGCAACAGATTGTTCATGTCAAGCGATATTGTTGCGAAAATTAATGCCACAAATTCTTCAACAGGAAGGTCCAACTACAATACTTTGTGTAATGTTTCAGTAATAAAAATCTCAAAGAATCTGGTCTTATATGCAAGAAGCAAACACATAAATGCACGATATCATTTTCTACGAGATCTTTGCAATGATGGAGTCATCGATTTGGTGTTTTGCAGAAGTAAAGACCAAGTTGCAGACACTCATACAACCTTTCAAACAGGACATGTTTGTGAAGTTTATAAGAATGTTGAGAATGTGTTATTCAAAAGAAGTTTGTGATTAATCTGATTTCTGTAGAATTCAAATTAAAGGAGAGAATGTTGAATAAAATGTGTTTTGAATAGGTCTATTTGAATAAGTCTTCCATGTCCTAGTCTTCGGGAGTTTATTCCCGAATTCCTAAATTTATGGGTTTTTAGTTATTTACTTTCTATTGTATTGATGCCTATATAAAAGACCATTACGAAGATCAATAATGATTATCTGTTTTTTCATTGTTAGCATTTAAGAATGTAAAATATGTTAAAAAAAACATTATATGTATTTTATATGTCAACAGAAAAAGTTCCCGACAAGTCCACTTCTTTAGAATTATTATCAGATAAAAATATATCATGCCCTAGTTTAAACCATTCATTGGCGTAGTATATATCTCAATATAGATATTAAAAAAATGTAATCAACATTAATAAGATAAATAATTACGTTGAAATTTAATTCTAACTCATTTACATCTCATGTGTGTATATATTAGATTAGTACATACAAAAGTTCAACGTATATGTGCAACTACGATATCCGTATCTGAACCAATTTTTTTTTACGTATAAAAAATATATAAAAAGATTAATAAAAAACCAATAATCATCAAATATAATCTAAAACTAAAATTCAAATCGCACAAAGATTCAAAGATACGTAATATAAATAAAACACAACACCAAATCTTAACATTCATCTCCACATCAGTTATTTTAATTTAGTTTTGTCGATGATTCTAGAAATACCGTCAATTCCCTAAAACAATTAAAGAAATTGTTAGATTATACACTAAAATAAAATTCGAAAAAAAAGTTATATATTAAGTGAAGTATTTAATATTTTAATCCTCCAATCATAAATTTATTGCATATTTGTCTATATATTTATAAGTGTTTAAATAAGATTAATAATATTTTTTATTTCCAATTTAATCATTAAAATCAATTTTATTATATATGTATCTATATATTAACTAAATTTTTTTATTTATTACTTATGGATACGAATAGTTCGGATAATTGAATCTACTATTTGTATTTACATTTGTATTTGTCGAATATCTGATTTATAATATTTGTATTTATATTTATGTCAACGAATATTTAAATTTTCGATTCGAATACGAATCAGATATGATATTTCGAATATTTTGTCCGATCCTATTTTTATCCATGAAATACCTTGTTGGCATTTATTTTCATGATATTTTTTATTCGAACGCCATCCTTTTATTGATTGCTCTCTTCTATACCGAAGGTGGAAAAGCTAAATTTTTTTAAAGTAGTGTTACATTCTTTTTTAAAAAATCGGGAAAACAACCTATTTGTCCCTGAACTTTACCACTTTAATCCTATTTCCCCTGAATTTTGTTGTTCATCCTATTCCCCCTAAACTATCATTACTCATCCTATTCCCCCCTGAACTTTAAAAATTCATTCTATTCTCTCCTCCGTTAACTTTCTGTTAATTTTTCTGTTAGTTCAGGGATTCATAGAGTTCGGGGGGGAATAGGCTGAAATTCATAGAGTTCGGGGGGAAATAGGCTGGAAATCATATAGTTTGAGGGGGAATAGGCTGTTTTAAAAATATTTAATCGGATATTCCTTTTCTTCCTATTTCCTAATTGCGTTTGTCTATCGTGTTGAACCCTTTTTCCGCTTTTTGTTTTTCTATTCACGTGATTAGACGACTAAAACAATGAATTGTACGACGGGCATCAAAAGGAGGTCAGTCTGTCAATTCACGATTATTCTTAGGTTCCAATGAATTTTATTTTTTTATATATTAAAAGTAATTTTATATTTTTTTCTTTTTTCTTTTTTTTTGTGAAATATTATATGTTAATTTGAATACTGAAATGAATCTTATTGGAAAATTTTAAAAGAATCAAAATAAGATTTAAATTTAAATCTGGAAATAAAAGTCAACGTATCTACGTATAATTTTCAATCTTTAAAGTTACATCAATCATACTTGTTAAAAATATATATCTACAACAACTAAAAATATAAATAAAAAATGAGAAACGAAATTCGAAGCCAATAATGACCTAACAGCGCGGCTTGCGTAGCCGACCGCAGAGTTTCCTAAAATTTTTTACGATTTGTTGATTCTTTCACATTATATTTTAAGCAAAAACCAGATAAAATTTAATATCTTTTAATATTTAAAAACATTTCTAAAGTTACCAAATAAATATGTACTTTTAAAATATATATTTTATTCTTTATTGAATCATTTACTCTATTGAATTTTATAATAACCAAACAAAAAAGTTATCAGAAAATAAAAGCTATATGTAATTCTTAAATATCAATTATAATAACCAAACAAAAAAGTTATCATAATATAAAAGCTATATGTATATGGTAGGGACTCCAAATAATATCTTGGCATAGAAAATATCTAGCAATCATTAGAAAGATGAGAGGTTAAATTTTGAATAATTACATGAAATATGCTCCAAAAACTCATTTTTATTTTCCACTTTTCACCGCTAGCTTACTATACATACCATGTTTAAAAACTACAAAATAATGTAAATATTTACAATTTCTTTTTTGTTCAATGAAATTAGCATGTACACACCTTTTCTTTCAATTATTTTCAAATACTCTTGGTTTCCTTTTTGGACATTTAAGCATATCGTACCATATATTGTTTTAAAAAATTAACGAATTTTTTATCACATAACTTCAAGATTTTCTCAAATATATTTATATTACTTTTATAGGTTTGGAAACTGAAAGTATTACAAAATAACGGCAAACAAAAATAAACGTTAAGCTTTTCACTCATTATTTGTTATTAATGTTTTCTAAACTGATTTAAATTTAGTATTAGTTCTAATTAAAATAATTGTATTTATTTGCTTTTTAATGGACTACATAATTCATTACTATAAAAATATCACAAATACATAATTTGGATTGCACTTTTTTCCTATATTTTCATATTATTCAAAATTTAAGATTCTCATTTTAACAACAATTCTTAAGGAGATTGACGGTCTTTGCTCTTCCTTCCTTTGGCGTGGCAAATCCGAGACCACCAGAAAAGCAAGGGTATCATGGGACTCCATCTGCAAACCAAAACCTGAAGGAGGATTGAGGTTGCGCAAATTGGCTGACTTTGGTAAGGTTTTCAGGTTGAAACTTGTGTGGATCCTCTTTCACAAATCTGGTTCGCTTTGGGTTGCCTGGCTGTTGCAGAATGTTTTCAAGAAACGGGGTTTTTGGTGTACAAATGCCACCTACTCCCTTTTTTGGAACAGCGGGAAGCTACTTAAACTGAAGGGGGAAGTCCCAAAATTTCTGTCGTGCGAGATCAGGGATGGAAAATCTGCAATGTTCTGATTTGATAGTTGGACCAAGTTTGACCCCCTAATCAGGTTCCTCAGGGATGAAGGTCCGAGAATGTTCTGAGTCCCTCTCCTTGCCAAGGTCGTGGGCGTAACCAGCCCCAATGGATGGTCCCTCCCTCATGGGGCCCGATCAGAAAAAGTGGTCCAACTCTTCACGACACTCTCTTAGATGCAGCTGCCCTCGGCTGATCGCGGTCCAGACGTATTCTTATGGCGGCGCAATTCAGACTCCTTTGATGCATCCTTCTCAACAAAACTCACATGGGTGATGCTGAGACTTGCATCCCCCTTAGTTCCATAGTACAAGTTGGTATGGTTCAAGCATGCTACTCCTCGTTACAGCTTTATTCAATGGTTAGCCCTCCTCCACCGTCTTCCTACTCGTGATAGGCTCAAGGCGTGGGGTGTCGCAAATGATGACTCTTGCCTGCTATGCGGGTTTGAGGCAGAATCTCATGAGCACATCTTCTTTGGCTGTGAGTTTAGTGCTGAGCTATGGCTAAGCTTTGCCTCCATCTATTTCCCCAACCCACCACCTTCTCTCCATGTCTCATACATGTGGTTTGCGCAAGCCAACCGACCTCCTCAACTCGTGGTTCTCCTAAAGATCATCATGCATGTTTGTGTCTATTCTCTTTGGTGCGAACGTAACGCCAGGTTGCATAGTAGTCGTAGCTCATCTATAAACTCCATCCGAGAAATGGTTGATCGGAGAATTAGGGACTGTCTCTTCTCTCTACAGGACTTGGCCCCAAATCAGGAAAATCCTCTTCTTCTCCTTTGGCATAGTCGCCGAAATCCATCACTCTCTGTCGAGTGAAGCTCCACTTTTTTGTATGTGGTTGTAATGGTGGTCCCAAACATGGGGTTTATGTCTCCTTTTGTATTGTAAAAGGTGTTTTACTAAAAACTCTCTGTAAATTACCTTTATAATTATATAGATCACATCATTAAAAAAAAAACAATGCTTTCAGTACTTTCTGTATTTATATATTTATAAGAAAATTATAGACAACATAATTTTAAATTTGTAATTAACTCTGATACATCAAAATTTTCTAGTTTTAAGGTTTTTGGAAAATAAGGTTTTAGAAAAAAAATATTTATGGTGAGTGAAGAACACATGTATGAGAGGATACAAATCTCTCTTCACTTAAATTCAAGTTTTTATAATAATGAAAAAAACATTCAAATTAATAAATATCTAAACCAAAAAAATGTAACAAATCAAAACAATAAAAAGATTTTAAATATAAAAATATAAAAAGGAATTTTCGCATTGATTGAATATACGTTATAGTTATAGAATAAGATGATGATGTGAAATGTAAATTTATAATTTTTTAAAATATATATGTATATTGATATAATTAAATGAAAAAAAATATAAAAAAGTGTATTTTTTATGAATTTGAAAATAACTGTATATATTTGGTTGATATAATTTAATTTTAATATTTTTAGTTGAAGTCTGAGTGAACAGTGAACTCGTTGCAAATCAATGGGTCCATTTTCCTTTTTGTTCACTGATTTTCATTTCCCACTAACAACCACTAAAAATTATTTTATTTGAAACCATTAATTTCACTCGCGATTAATTACTCTCATTTATTTCGTTTGCCAAATGTGAATCTATTTAAAGAAACAATCCCCACCTGAAATGATTTAAGTATGAATGGCTACCAAATCCATATTATTGCATGAAAGAACAGTGTTATATCTCTCAATAAAAACAATTAAAACAAATTACAAACATGAGAATTATCAATCTCCATTCATTTAATAAAACATGTATTTCTGTTCACAAAACAATCGACTATTTGTCCAAAATATTTAGTAAAGATAGAAAGAATCCGTCTCGATCAAAATCACGTTTCAAATCCATAAAAAGTTATTGAATCCGTCGATTCAAATTTGGATAATAAAAAATTATTATGAGTGGTTTCAATTTGTTGGATTTGAAAACGATATTCTTGATTATCTGATAATATAAGTAAAATTAATATAATATCTATATTTTTACATAATTTACAACAATAAGATTAAAAAATTATTATTCTCATTTATCTATCTCACACACCACATTTGTCCCTTTCTTGTACACTCACGCCCGCCCTGCCTTCCATCGATTTTCTCTTTGTCCTTGCATTCGCCTCCCATTCCAGCATTTGCCGATAGTTCTTCCTTCCATCGATTATCTCTACAATTCGTCTCTTTGGAAAGGAAGAGACAAATCGAAATGAATCAGAAGATAATTTTGTTCTATATTGCATTGATTTGATTTACATATTTATAGTATTTACAAGTGCATTGCATGAAAAGTAAAAATAAATGAGGTGGTTGGAGGATAAAGGTTGAGAACACTTAAGAACAGTGGTTGGAGGATAAGAGTTTGCATGATACACACAACATTCCCCTTCAAGCTCGGCATGACATGCGAAGGTGCCTCGTTAAACCTTTTTCCGAGACAAAACCGTGTGGGGAAAAAATATCGGACAAGGAAAAGAGTACACCATACTCATTTGTCATTACCTTATGCAGTCGAGCTTGCCTTTGTTTGCGGCTGATAGAGATCAAGGAGTCTGATTCTGTCATGAAGATTTCGACAAACTCGTTCGCTTGTGGATTTAGTGAATATGATTTCAAGTTGGTCGGAACATCGAGTGTCAAGGTGTGTATATGATCCCTCGTCAATCTTCTCACGAATGAAGTGATAATCCACTTCAAAGTGGTTTGCCCTTTCACGGAAAACTGAGTTTACAGCGATGTGGATAGTGGCTTGGTTATCATAGTGTAGGGTATTGGTGTAGTTGTTTCAATGTCGAGATCATGGAGAAGGGCTTTCATCCAAATGAGCTCGCAAGTGATGTTGGTCATGGCACGATATTCGGCTTCAATGGTGAACTGAAAAACGACGCTTTGTTTCTTGCTTCTCCAGGTGACTAGGTTACCGCCAACGAAGTTGAAAAAACCCGATGGTGGACTTCTGAATGCCTTTCTCGGGGGTTCCTTTTAGATACCGAAGAATGCACCCGACCATGTTCCAATGTTATTCTGCGTGCGCGTGCATTCGTTGGCTCACCTGATTCACGGTAAAGCATATATAAAGGCGTGTAATCGTGAGGTAAATGAGTTTTCCTATCGTTCATTGGTATTGCCTGACATCTTGGTGATGTTTCCCCTAGCGAAGGTCTTTGTATTTTTCCTCAATTGGTGTAGAGTCCGATTTAGCTCCAAGTTTTTCTGCATCACTAAGGAGATCAAGTGTATACTTGCGTTGCGCGATGAATAAACCCGTATTTGTACGAATAGCTTCTTTGCCAAGAAAGTAACAAAGTTCCTTGAGATCCTAATGTCAAATATTTTTCGTAGATACCATGTGGTATCAGAGCTATACAATCCATTCTACTGCTCTGATACCATGTGAAAATGGAGAGACAAATCAAAATGAATCAGAAGAGAATTATGTTCTATATTGTATTGAATTGATTTACATATTTATAGTAGTTACAAGTGCATTGGATGACAAGTATAAATAAGTGAGATGGTTGGAGGATAAGGGTTGAGAGCACTTAAGAGAAGTGGTTGGAGGATAATGGTTGAGAGCATTTAAGAGAAATGGTTAGAGGATAAGGGTTGAGAGCACTTAAGAGAGGCGGTTGGAGGATAAGAGTTTGCATGATACACACAATAGCCTCTTCTCGCCTCTCAGCTCTCATTGCTCCGAGTCCCTGCATCCCTTTCTTTATAATCTCTATTAGGGTTATTAATTGGAAAAATTTTTGACCTTAAAACTTTTTTGACAACTTTTTTTCTCTGTGGTTTCATGGGATTTCCCAATTTATTCTTTGATTTTCTGATTTCCTTGTGGTTATTTCGATATTTTTGACTTTTGCTTCGTGAAATCAATCATTTTATAGTGTAGAGTATTTTTTTAGTCAAATTTGTGCACTAATTTCGTAGAATCATAGCAAAAAAGAGTGATGAAAAGTATCTTCGTATTTTCTTGTTCAAACTTAGCATGATGAGTTAATGTTTGACTCAAAGTTTTTTTAACTTTGTTCTTCGTCTATCTTGGGTCACAATGTGTTGTTAGTTAATAGTTGAACTTGCATCGAAGTGCAATATTAGAATTTGCTTGGTGTTTGGTGTTGTTGTATTTTAACGATGTTGTCTGTTATTAGCGAGAGTTCTGAAGTGCCTCATCCATCATAAACATTGCTTCCATTAATGATTCAAGATCAAATTAAGTTTTGGGTTCAAGTATTCGTGTATGCCTGAATTATTGTTCGAGTATCCAAGATTCGAGTACCCGCATCCGTATCCGACCCATATCTATCCCTAGAGAGAATGAGCCATCTCTATCATATAAATAAAGCATGTACTTATTCTAACATAAAAATTTATTTGTCAACATGATTTAATGGTGAATAACAAAATTACCGATGGATTTTAGTATAATACGAGAAATTCGTAATCGTTATTTGTCATGTATGTATTACATAAAATCGTGAAATTTGTGTAATAGTTGATATGTTGCCAAGTAAAAGGTTCTAATGTACATCCTTTAAATTGAATAATCTCTCGCTGACTTTGGATAAATTTATTTTTATTTTGTATTATATATAATGAATATATTAAAATAAGAAACTCAACTTACTCTACAATTTTATTAGATGAAGGGATTCATTATGGTTTTACAATTTTTTATGTGCGTCAAGTAAATAAAATTGTACGACCGAAAAAATAAAAATG
Source organism: Gynandropsis gynandra (assembly GCA_036759665.1). Taxonomy (NCBI): domain Eukaryota; kingdom Viridiplantae; phylum Streptophyta; class Magnoliopsida; order Brassicales; family Cleomaceae; genus Gynandropsis; species Gynandropsis gynandra. The sequence continues at coordinate 1,710,703 of CM071862.1, forward strand.
AATTATGAACGGTCCGTGTGAACGCCCAAAGAAAACGGCTGAGTGCTGCATTTTTATTTGAACGCATCAAATGGTCCAAATCAACCGTCCAATTATTACAATAAATACCAACTAAATCTTCTGTTGTAATTAATTAGCTGATTGCTCTGATATATCCACCGTCCAAAACCTAATTAATCAACAGATTAATCCATTATTTTTTCATTTATTGGTTTGTAAATTCTAATTATCAGTATATGTTAATACTTAAAAAGTCATCACACGTGGGGAAGAAAATACATACACCGAAGCTTTCACGTTATTTTTTTAAAATCACACATTTCGATATATTATATGATTGGAAATTAAATTCATCAAGTATAAAATTTCTCAAACTCTAAAAATGTCAACATGAAGCAAGTTAACCCAAACTAATTTTTAAAAAAAGCTTTTTTTAATTAGTTTTAATAACGGGATAACTCATTTAACCCAGTTAATTTAAATCTATTTTTGTAAATTTAAATTTAACATATAATTTTAAAAACGTTTGTCTATAATTTTAGAAATGTATCAAAATTGTCAATACAATTTTGTCTCTAAATTTAGAATAGAACTAGAATTCTTTCTTAAATTCTAGAATTAGTCAAATTTCATCCATAAAATAGGAATACACTAAAATGGATATAACTCATTTAACCCAATTAATTTAAATATATTTTTATAAATTTAAATTTAACCTATAATTTAAAAAACGTTTGTCTATAATTTTAGAAATATTCAAAATTCATTAATATAATTTTGTTCCTAAATTATATATATAAAAGTTCTTGCAAAAAGAGGCTTGTGGTGAAGCCACCTAAGCAAGTCTTTTTTAAAACTAATTTTTTATTAAATATAATTATATTGATCATTAATATCATTAAATGACTTAAAATTTTTAAATATCTCTTTTAATATCTTATTATATCCATAAAATTTTTACATAAAAATATAAAAATATAAAAATATAAAATTTTTAAATATCTCTTTTAATATCTTATTAATAAAAAATATAAAAAATCTATATATATAATAAAAATATAAATATTTAGAATGTTTTTACATTTATTATATATAATCAAATATTAATATATTATTTATTTTTATATATTTATATAAAAATTATATATATAAAAGTTTTTACCTAAGCAAGTCTTTTTTTATATATATAATTTATGTATGGTTTTTACCTAAGCAAGTCTTTTTTTAAAACTAATTTTTTTATTAAAAATAATTATATTGATCATTCATGTAATTAAATGACTTAAAATTTTTAAATATCTCTTTTAATATCTATTTACAATAAATTATAAATTATATATATTACATACTATTATTTCCTTTTGAGTCAGCATTTTAAATTATATATATTCATTTTTTATTTCCTTTTCGGTTTCATTTTTTTCCATTAATAGTATCTTTCAATGACCACATTTATGATGATATTCAATTTGCAAATAAATGTAAGACATATATTATTTTTAATTATATAATTAAAACTTTAAAAACGTTATTAATTTATAAATATAAATTATAATTTAATTTTATAATTATAAATTAATTAATACATTATGTAATTAAAATATTTAAAACGTAATTAATTTATAAATATAAATTATAAATTAATTTTACATTTATATTTATATATTACCTTATTAACAATAAATTATAAATTATATATAATACAATATTAATTTAAAATTATATTGATCTTATCACTTCTAAATGCATTTACAATTACGAGTCATGAATATGTGTAAATCCACAATATATATATATATGAATAAAATAACTTTATATTAATATGAAAAATTATGTATACATATAATTATCAATATAAATATAATACGAATATAACATCGTATAATATTAACAATTTAACAATTTAAGTATTTTATAATTAATTTGTATATATATATATAGAATTTAATATATATATATATGTAATATATATAATATATATTATTTATTATTAATTTACAATTAATTTGATCTTATCACTGCTTAATGCATTTATAATTGTAATTCATTTACAATTAATTTGAATTAATTTGGTCTTATCCGATATTAATTTATATTAATTTAAATTATAAATTAATTTTTTACATTTATATATATATTACCTTATTTACAATAAATTATAAATTATATGTATTACATACTATTATTTCCTTTTGAGTCAACATTTTAAATTATATATATTCATTTTTTATTTCCTTTTCGGTTTCATTTTTTCCATTAATAGTATCTTTCAATGACCACGATGGTATTCAATTTGCAAATAAATGTAAGACATATATTATTTTTAATTATATAATTAAAACTTTAAAAACGTTATTAATTTATAAATATAAATTATAATTTAATTTTATAATTATAAATTAATTAATACATTATGTAATTAAAATATTTAAAACGTAATTAATTTATAAATATAAATTATAAATTAATTTTACATTTATATTTATATATTACCTTATTAACAATAAATTATAAATTATATATAATACAATATTAATTTACAATTATATTGATCTTATCACTTCTTAATGCATTTACAATTATGAGTCATGAATAATTAATAATACATATAGGTGGTTTTTCATATGTGTAAATCCACAATATATATATATATATATATGAATAAAATAACTTTATATTAATATCT
>CM071862.1:1737769-1749306 GCA_036759665.1 Gynandropsis gynandra
TAAAATTGAGTCAAAATTGGGGTCGATTTTGGGTTAAAATTAAGTAAAATTGAGTCAAAATTGGGGTCGATTTTAGATTAAAATTACGGATTAAATAAAAATCGTATTTAATTTTATCGGGTCAAAATTAAGTAAAAATCGGATTAAATCGAGTCAAAATTAATATCATAATTTGGGTCAAAATTGGATCGGTTTTGGGTTAAAATTGAGTCAAAATTGAGGTCGATTTTGGGTTAAAATTAAGTACAAATTTGATTAAAATTAAGTAAAATTGAGTCAAAATTGGGGTCGATTTTAGATTAAAATTACGGATTAAATAAAAATCGTATTTAATTTTATCGGGTCAAAATTAAGTAAAAATTCGGATTAAATCGAGTCAAAATTGATATCATAATTTGGGTCAAAATTGGATCGGTTTTGGGTTAAAATTGAGTCAAAATTGGGGTCGATTTTGGGTTAAATTTAAGTAAAACTTTGGGTTAAAATTAAGTACAAATTTGATTAAAATTAAGTAAAATTAAGTCAAAATTGAGGTCGATTTTAGATTAAAATTACGGATTAAATAAAAAACGTATTTAATTTTATCGGGTCAAAATTAAGTAAAAATTCGGATTAAATCGAGTCAAAACTGATATCATAATTTGGGTCAAAATTGGACCGGTTTTGGGTTAAAATTGAGTCAAAATTGGGTTCGATTTTGGGTTAAAATTGGTGTCAAGTAAAAAATCGTACTTATTCTTATTCGAAATCAAATCAAGTAAATCGATTAAATTGAATAATTAACTTGATTTATTGTTAAAATTCGAGTAACAATTAAGTAAAATTAAATTAAAATCAAAATTAAAATCAAAATCAAAATCAAAATCAAAATCAAAATTAAAATCAAAATCAAAATCAAAATCAAAATCAAAATTAAAATCAAAATTAAAATTAAAAATCAAAATTAAAATCAAAATCAAAATCAAAATCAAAATCAAAATTAAAATCAAAATCAAAATCAAAATCAAAATTAAAATCAAAATTAAAATTAAAATTGGGTCAAAATTAAAATTTAAATTGAGTCAAAATTGAATCAAAATTGGATCAAAGTCAGAAGAGGAATAGAACTAAAGCATGATTTTTAAAGGGGAATACGTTATTTTTCTAGTATAGTAAGTCCTCAGACAAGGGCAAAGACCAATAAGAGGAAGGGTGGTATTTGGACACAAGGCTGGTCGTGTCCTGGTTCGGAGAATATATAGGGCCTTCCTTATTTATATACCTTTGTTATGGTCTCTGGCCTAATCCCTTCGGCCCAATGTATTGAACCTACGCTTTGGACTCTTCCCTTAGGCCCACGGCAGTGTTATTGGGCTTTATGGTCATCCCTAAGTCCCAACTTAATGAGCTTGGTCTTTAGGCTCATCTCTTAGGCCCATTGTAATGATTATGGGCTTTAGGCTCTTCCTGAGGCCCAATGTAATGAGAAAGAAAAAACACCTGAATTTTGGATAGGCTGTGAAATCGGGTTCGGGTCCGACCCCGTCCGATTTAAACGGGCCTCAATATCTCGGCATGTGGTCCGATTGAGCGGGCTTCGGACACCCCATGGGTCAACATTATTATCGCCTCTGAAATATCATTTTATAAATTAAAGTGTTCCTAATTATATAGAAACGTTACGAAAACATTAAATTGGCAAACTAACATAAAAATAAAAACATTATATAGTCGAAAGAAACGTCAAAACTCAAACTGAAATTTAAAAATTCAAATAGATTCACTTGCATATCTTCCTCCGTTATAGCTATTGTCGTGGCAACGCTAGATTTCAAACCAGTCAAGTTAGTAGTATCTATAATTATTTAACAAAACAATTAATAAACGATATGAAAATCAAATAATAAAACAATATGAAAAATAAAATAATAGGTAGATACTTACCAACTTCGGAATAACCAAATAAACGCGATCGAGCACAAATTAACGCCTGGACATTAGAAGGCAACGAGCGGCTTCGATATTTGTTGAGCACCCGAGAACCAACACTAAATGAAGACTCAGAAGCCACTGTGGTAATAGGAATGCTTAAAATATTATATTCCATAAACGATAATTCTTTACCATAAAGCTCGGACTTCCAAAAATGCAAGACATCCAAATTCGAATTTCGTTGCACATGTATCTTATGAGCTCTTAGATATCTATCCAAACCTGATCCTAATCCATCATCTAAAGAAGGTAATTTATTGTTGATATTTAATAAAATAAAAATTTCATATATTAAGCATAATATAACAAAATGAACTATAATTTTTGGATATACAATATCCTTCAAAATGACGAGCATAAAGGATACTAAGTTATAGTTATCTTAACATTATAAAGTAATCATAAATAATAAATTATATAATTCTAATATTGCGTATGTAGGGTGATCATCATCACCATTGTCATCGTGTCTTTGTTCATCATGATCATCTACCGTTTTGTTGGTTGGATGACAAAAAATCATCGTCCATTTGAAATCTGCAATAGAAATATCATCAAATCCTAATACTGTAAAAATATAGATCAAATCATAAAATAGGTAATATATAGATTTTGTATATGGTCACACGCGTGAAATCCATCGAGTCTAAAGTCGAAAGCTATTCCTAAATCACGCTATGGCTATTTGCAGGACATATAGCAGTTGTAAATTAAACTAGAGAGAATCACATAACAAAGAGAGAGTCACATACCGAAGAGAGCAAGGGTTCACGGGCACGAACGACAATGGAAGACCGAAGGGAAGATACAGACGCAGACGCACGAAAGAGAAGACACACGAGCACGAACAACAATGGAAGACCAAAGATGCACACAAGAGAAGAAGCACAAACATAGAAAAGGAAGACGCAACAGACGTATGCAAGAGAAGATGCATCGGGATCAGGGCACGAATGGCAATGGAAGACCGAAAGGAAGACACAGATGCAGACGTACACAAGAGAAGAAACATGGACACAGGAAAGGAAGACGCAGCAGATGCATGCAAGAGAAGACGCACGAGCATCGGGGCACGAACAACAATGGAAGACTGAAGATAGACACAAACCACACGAGCACAAACGACAATGGAAGACTGAAGACAGACACAAGACGCACAACTAGGGTTTCACTCACAAGAGAGGATGATAGATAGGTTTGTTGCGTGCTTGGTTTTTTTCATGGCCCGTGACTCGTCCCGAAGCCCGTTTGCATTCGGGCCTTTCATCTTTAGACCCGAGACAACTAATTTTCGGACGGGCTTCGGATGGACCCGCGAGCTAGACTCGATTTTGACAACCCTAATTTTGAATAATGAAAAAAATTACGTAACGTATTATTAATGATAGAAACACAAATTTTATAAAATTCCATCCAAAATTTATTTTGTTATAGACATAATAATTGACATCCTTTTGATCCATTTGATAAAATTAGAGAAATTTTGGTTCAAATAGAGGGTTGAATCGAACTTAATAAACTAATATAACCAGTCATATAAAATTTTTAACCAATAATATTGAAAATGTCTATTTTATTTAAAAAAAAAGAAAAACATTATGATTAACCTTAAAAACACAAAATATATCTCGATATTGGGTGGACAAATACCAGATATCCGCAAATATTCGACATTTGTGTATGTATTCAAATCGTCGAATATTCGAACATAAAATGAATATTCGTAAATTCGAATATTCGTAATATAATGGATATTCGTTGAATATTTGTATCCATATACCACGAATTCCAAACCCCGAAATGGACAATGGTCCAAGGACGAACGGACCATGAACCACAAACGAACTATATCCACGGATGGATGGACCACAGTCCATGGACCACAATCCATGGACCGGAGACCACAAAGAACGAACCACAGACTAGAGACCATAACCACGAAACCACAGATGGACAAACTATGAACCATGGGCAGACGAATCACGTAACCACCACAAAACTACAAATCTACTGATCTATTGACCACGATACCACAACAAACCACGATACCATGACCACAAATGGACGCATGAACCACGACATCATAGATATACCATGGTATCTCGGCAACACAGCGGACTAAACTCGTTTCGAGAAAGAGAGAAAGTAATAGAATATAAAGAGGGAGAGATGAGAGAGAATGAAGAAATAAACAAGGAAAGATGTTGATGTGGAGTGAGGGAGAATTAAGATTAGGTTAAAAGATTTTAATATTTACAATTTAGTCTTTTAGTTTAATATTATTTTTACATTATTGTATATATTTATGTTTAGAGTAAAATTATTAAATTAAAACTTTTATTATTTATAATTTGATTTTTAAAAATTAAATTTATTATAAATTTATACATATATTTAATAAATTATCTATTTAGTATTTATAAATACGAATAATTCGGATAATTAAACCGACTATTTATTTTTGTATTTGTCTAATATTTTGTTTTTATTATTTGTATTTGTTTTTTCGCATATTTGAATTTTCAATTCAAATATATATATCAAATACAAATATTTTGAATATTTTGTCCACCACAAATAGACATGACAAATTTCGTGTTTTTTCTCCCTAACTAAAATTGCAATTTTTTTTTTCAGAGTTAAACATTTAATAGATTTTGAATATGTGTTTACAGCTCTAATTATATTATTCCAATTTACATTACATTATATTTGTGATGAATTCCGTTGAGAAACAAAATTTGAATTTGATAATGGTAAAACAATGATTAGTTATTACAAAATAATGAATCATATATTTAAATCTTCCATAATTAATTAAGGGATTCTAGTATTATCGTTTATTATTTCCGTCGACTCTCTCTAGCACGAAGAGACTTTTTTTAGTATATTTTTTAGGTTTTTTTTTTGTGGCAATGAATGTTATATAGGAATTTTGTAAAGTCAAGGTCCACCTAACACACGGAAATCCTCGATCGAACGTTGCAGGCAACTTCTTACCTTTGTTTATTCCTTTTCACAACATTTTTTTAAGGGTGTCTAGGATATCATATCTTTCTTTTATTTATTTATTTATTTATTTATGTATTTTTATTTTACAGAACTTAGGATTCATTGTATATATTTTCATTTTGAATTTATTATATTAAACTAAAAAATAAATATAAATTCAGCTAAACGGAAAAAAAACTTTAACTAAACCTTAGATGTCTGACCTGGTGGCACATATGTCTTCATAACTGAAGAATTCTTTACTTTTAACACATTATTAAACTGATCCATATTTCGTAGGCAATGGAACGAGTTTAACTGAATTTGTTTCAATTTGCTATCATACAACCTGCATATCATACCAGCATTTCTTTTTCATGTTTGCGTAATTAATAATATATTGAATTTTTTATGGATGGTTCAAATGTTGGATATTTCAAGAAATGAAATTTGTTAAAATTCAAATAGTTATGGACTTTGGTATAGTCATAGATATGTTTTCATAGTGATCGAAAGAAATGTATTGGACCAAAATCTATGAAAGTATGCTCATATAAAACAATATATTCCTAAAATTACAATTGTTATTAAAGATATGTATACGTGCAGAAAACATAAAACAAAATGGAGAATCAATTATTGACCAAGGAGATAAACTAATCCTTTTATTTATAATCGAAATATTAAAAGGAAGAGAGGTGGTAAACATCATGACATAAACTATATAATATAACAATAAACTCAAAGATTAAAGATGTTGAATGAGTTGGCGAAACGACGACTTTCTCATTATTCGTTTTGCTTAAATATTCCTCAGATACCTCAAAAGCTCCGCACTTCACCATTCATCTCTCTCTCTCTCTCTCTCTCTTCCTCTCTCTCTCTCTTTGGAATACCTTGCAATACAAGTTTCCATCATCCATGGCCGGGTCAGCCATGTCCAAAGTGGCCGCGGCCGCTGTTCTCCTCCTCGTCCTGGTTCTGGTGGTGGCCCCGGTCGTCATTGCAGTAGACTATGAAGTTGGCGATGCTTCTGGGTGGACCCAAGGCATTGATTATACAGTTTGGGCTAGAGGGAAGACTTTCAGGGTTGGTGATACTCTAGGTAACATTCATATTTCTTCTTCTTCCTTTTCCTTGTACCATTTATAGAGTGCTCACTGTTGTAGTTTCGAGAATCTTATATATCAAGTTATGTTACTAAAATTGCGTTTGTTGAAGTATAATTTCCGAAATCCTGGGTTTCATTCACTTGTCGAGTTGATATTGTTAGGTACATTGATTTATTTTCATTGGGAGTTATTAAATTTTGTGATGTTGGAGCAGTGTTCAAATACGGTCCGACACACACAGTAGACGTGGTGGACGAAGCCGGTTACGACAACTGTGACGGGACCGGAGCACAGACCTTCTCCGACGGAGACACCAAGATTCCATTGAACTCAACCGGACCTATGTATTTCATATGTGGGGTAGCAGGACACTGTCCCAGTGGCATGAAGCTCACCGTTACCGTTCAAGGCTCCTCCCCACCGCCCACCACTCCTCGCAGCCCTTCTCCGCCCCCATCCACCCCGTCACCGCCCCCATCCAACTCTGGACACCACCCCCGGGAGGCCCGCCCCCCCCAACCCCCCCCGGAGGCTCGCCTCCGCCAACCAACTCTGGAAGTGTGCCGCCACCTTTGTCATCTGGATCACCGCCGGAGACACGGGCGCCGCCGCCACAGAATGCGGCTTCCAGGGGAGCCATAAGCAATGCCATGATGGGTATTTCGGTGGTGTTTGGGTATGGGGTTTGGATATTGGGCTAGGGCGGAGGCAGTGCTTTGTTCGTATGGGTTTTGTTCAGTCAGTCCAATGTTCCGTTGGGTGTGCCACGTCAGCTCCTAGGGGATTTCATTTGTGCTAGTATCGAAATCATTTTGTTTATTCAGTCGGACGCTTCTCCGTCATTGTCTCATGACCTGTTCCTTGTGAAATAAAATGATAATTTATTTTCTATTCTCTTATTCCATATAGAACCAAAAAATCAATTCATAACTGGAATTTTGAAAGAAAAAAAAAAGGAGCCGAAATAGTTTTACAGCAAAAAAACAACAAAGCAAGTCTTTTTGTTTTACGTAGTTAAGAGGAACTCATAGCTACTACACATATGCCAACACATGATTCTCTTCTTTAAGTGTCAAGATATATCAATTCCTCGGTGACTAAGTCATTGAAATCAGAAGGAACGATTATAAAAGGAAGAAGAACCTGTCCTTCTTTGCTGATTTTGTTACGGTCTGACTTCCCCTTTTGTTTAACTTTCTGGGGGTTAGATTCTCTTCTACAAACTCTTTCAATCTGCTACCCACTGAGAAGGCTGTACGACGGCAGATCTTCAAGGCGAGCTATGTCCTCTAGCATCAGCTCTCTCTCCAATTGCCGCCTCGTGGATTTCATCACTGTCTGCTTAGTCACATTTTCGAAGAATATCCATAATCACAGATTGTTTCGGCAATTTGACTTTTGATTTCACCAATTTTCATGTTTATTTTTGGTAAAGAATACGTAATCCTGGCGAGAGTAATACGTACGTTAAACTCCATGTACGAGGCACGCATGGCGAGCCATTGATGATCCATCAGTTTGAATGCAATGCAATAAAGAAGGTCAAACGCAGATTCGTCCTCTGCCACCATCACCACAACACTTTCATTAATCAATATTGTTCAGTGAAGGGATACAGTTCAATGTGCAAAAAAGGCTTTCTAGTTTGATCATTGTTTGGAAACTATTCATCAGAGAGAGAGGGAAAAAATGAACGTCAGAATCAGCCTGAAAATTACCAGCAAAGAATTTCAGAAAAGTTGCACCAACTACTGTCCGCGGTCTCACTGTAAAATTCAAAGATACTGTTATTGAACCCGAATATCTTTTGGTAAGTGCACTGTTAAAACATAAAACAGCAGCAAAATAAGATTAAGGATAGGATTCCCTAAGCCATCTTAGCTAGTCATGACACACTGCATCCTGATGCCTCACATGAAAATTAAAATGGCTGTACCTGCTTCTAGATCAAGCATCTGGATGAGCATGAATGTAATATTGATACCAGCAACGGCAAAGGGGTATTCCCAAACAGATCGGTCCCCAACCTGCTTACGCAGAAGGTCCTGGAAGGTTTTCTACACCAAACAGACAAGTCTTTTAAGATATAGTGATGTAACTAAACATAGAGATTGAAGATGTAAACTAACAAAGTCTCAATAAAATGTGCCACCAATATTGGTGCATGATCATTAAAAGTATCTAATGTAAAGGTAATTCAGATGGCTTTCAAGCATTTATAAATGAAATAGTATAGGCATACCGGGTAGTTACTAGCAAAAAACAACAAGTTCTCAAGGGATATGAAACCACCGCCCCTGCCAAATAACGTTTACGTGTGAGTCATAGAATATGACAGCACAAAAACCAAAGGACAGTGCAAATGAGGTGAGGAATCACAGATACACCTAAAATCGGTTGATGGATCTTTTCCCTGCCAACCCATTTCCTTCCACTGCTCAGATACTATTCCACGGAGCTCTTCCTCAGGAAAGGCGAGTTTCCACAAAGCCCTCAAAGCTTCCTACATGCATATAAAGAAGCAAACAATGATTACCATACCACTGGTATACTTCAGCTTATTACGTTAGCATGCAGTAGAATTCAATGTACAGAAAAATCTGACAGTAGTCGAAATCTCTATTACGATGAGTAAGGTCAGTCTGTTTTGATGGTCAATCCTCACAGCATATAAAAAACCTGTCAAAAGTGTACCTGGTGCTGAGGTATTGAACCATCATATGCAACATCTATTCGATTTTGTAGTCTCTGTAAGCATTCCTCCTGCGGGCAATGCACCATCAAGGTATAAATTATTAGCCACACTTGATACAATCATGAGAAGTAGAGTCAAGATGAGAAGACAAACATCTTCATATAGTCAAACTCAAAAGTGATTAAGAAAATGCTACCTGAGCAGGCGTTAGATCAAACGAAGAATTCGCATCGCTATCTCTCCGTTGAGCACAAACACATGAAAAGCCCCTGCCTAACCATGCTGCTGATCCAGCCACAACTTCAGCTGCCAAAAAAATATCAACTAGCATGAAAACATATCTTTGATGCCTTTAAAAGAATAGTTGGGTAAGTCAGAAATTAACTCGTTTAGAATCTTGTTTCATACTGAAAAGAAATCCTTGAGGTAAAAATTAAAAGACAGATAACTGTCTGCATCGTAGACTAAATTTCCCCAGAAAACATCAAATGTACACTACTCTGAGACATACAACTCCACTGAGAGTCAGAATTCTACAAAAGCACGCCGTAAATCATTTCAATCATTTCAATCTGCATACAAGAATTTCCATATGTTCACACTCCAACCCGCAAGATTCAAAACAAATATAAAACACATTTCGGTCATAAATATAGGTTACGCAAACTAATCGGCCGATAACTAAGCTAATCTCTACAACTGAGACAGTCTCAACAAGCAAATAAGCCTACGAAATCCATAGCGGATATCAATCAATGGTTCCAAATTGCACTTACAGAGAGTATCCACACACATCGTGTCAACGAGTATTTCAGAGAATCAAACGAAAGCCAATCTAATGTTCAACTGCTCAAACCATAGAGAGAGAGAGAGAGAGAGAGAGAGAGAGAGAGAGAGATGTTTATGTTCTGAAACTGATAGACACCGACGCGTTCTCCCTAGGAAAATAAATATTTGTAATGTACAACAGGAAAATGAAAGTACCAGATGTGGAATGGTAGGCATTTCCCCGTTCGAGACCTTGAGAAATCCTCCTGACGGCTACGAACGACCCTCCTCTATCATCCATCTCTCTCTTCTCTCTCGCTCGCTCCTCCTCTCAGTTCACCATCTCAATATCTCCGTCTCTTCTTCTCTCCTGAAGAGCCGCAATCAAATGCTCAGTCCAAACAAACTCATCACAAAATCCATAAATCAAATCAAACGGAACCTCGGAAACAAAAACTAATTGGAATCTGATCTAAACAACCTTATCTAGATCATCACGGACAGATAAAAGAAACTCAAGGAACAAGAGGAATGCAAAGAGGAATTCGATTACCTCGGAAAACGAAACAGAACGATCAAAATAGAGTCCAATCAACCGCGAAATGCTTCGGTAGGCAACACAAACAGAGGGAGAATCTTGAGCGAGGAAAGAAGACGAAGAAGAAAAGAGCATTCGAAACAAGAGAGAAACAGCTAGGGTTTGGAGATCTACTGTATAATACACTGAAGAGTGCCGCGAAATCGAGCGATGAATTATTCGATGATTGAGCTTTTATCAGACGGCGTAATCTGACGAATGGCCTCAAAATATTTTTTTTCCGTTTTTTTTTTTGGGTTTAAGGAATTTGGGGATTTTTATAGTTTAGTTGGGTAACGGGCGGCCTCGGAACAGGTGGCTAGTTAGACAGAGGCCGCGCGTGTGCTTCAAGCGCCATCACTTGTAACGGAAAAAAAAAGGAACCAACGAAATAAAAAAAGACGTTCTATTAAAACGTCCGTGAACGGCAATCTTTCTTATTTCCCTCGTTTTAACAAGTGTTACAATTACTAAAATAGCCTTGCAGTTGGGAAGTGACAATTACATTATGAAGTGGCCCTATGGGCCACATTCTTACACGCGGCCGGCCCGCGCGTTTAGTGCGTTTATTCATGTGATTGAAATCAATTTTTTTTAAGTAAAACAAAAAAAACCATTTATATTTTGAACAATAGAAATATAAAATTAGCGAATTCAATATTATGGTTAAATATTTTTTGGGTTGTAGATAAAAATTTAGGTGTTAATTAGAAATAAATTAATTTTGGGGATATGGAGAAGAAAGTCTGAAAATTGTCAAACAATGGAATCATGATAACTTTGTCCGACAAAGATCCCGTTTTGCACTACGTGTTTCCTAGATCCAAAAAAAAAGAAGAAATAGAAACGTGATATGCTTTTATGCTTAGAAAAGAGGAGAAAACATAATTATTCACAATTCCTATATTTAAATTCTACCCATATTCTCGGATATAAATGCCAAATATTCCGAACTTGTAACAATTATATAAACTTTTTTTTTAACTATTTCCAAAGGGACAGTAACAATAAAAAAGAAAAAAAAAGGTAATGCAACCACAAACTGTACAACTGTTACTGAGTTGGAATACCATCAGAAGCGTGATTTAACCTTGTATTTGGTCTAAAAAAATGAGTTTGTGCTGCTCATGTCTGTCTTTACCTAATTTTTCAATTTAATAATTTAATTATTTATTACTTTTTTTTCTATTTCTTTATACCTACGCAAAATATATCTTTACCGAGGACCTATGTCTGGTCAAGCTCCGTAGCCCAATGCAGCATCCAACATATTCATTATTTATCATTTATAATATTGTTAACCAAATCATAATATTATAGGAAATTATTTGCTAGGTTTGTATTAGAGGTGGATAAATAGGTGTTGAGAAAAATGACCATCTTGCCCATGATGACAAATGACGTTTTTACCCTTCACTTAGTA
>CM071862.1:1753898-1782481 GCA_036759665.1 Gynandropsis gynandra
AGGGCAGTGGCTTTTACCACGACACAGCTTTGGTCACGGTGCTTAATTATTTTTCCTAACAATAGGTAATATCAGCACATATTCGACTATTCGTGTTTGTTTTCGCATTCGTCGAATATTGATTTTATTATTACTATTCGTATTTGTATCCATAAATTTTGATATTCGTAAATGCAAATATCTGTAAATATTCGGATATTCGTATTCGTATCCAAATCAATTTTTTTTAAATAATTAATAAAAAATTCTTATAAAAATAGATAATTATCAAAATATAATGCATAAATAGTCTCCAAATTGTACAAATACCCAAAAAATATAATATAAATAAACGAAACGCTAATCACATCAATTTCTCAATCATCTAATTTTAACTTCGTGGATGACTCCACTAGCGTCGCCAATTCATCTAAGACAACATAACAAATTATTAGATTATCATATTAAAATATGAAATACAGTAAAATAAAACTAGAATAAAAGATATAATCGTACGAAGTTCTGTTTTTCGATATCTTGCAATATGTCCATAACATTATCCATTCCACCAGGATTACAAATTCAATCCCGAGTGCAAATTAAAGCTTCAATCATATTAGCAGTCATACAACTACAATACAGACTAATCACATGACCTCCCGTATTAAAAGCCAACTCTGAAGTAACTGTATAGCCAAAAGATCTTTTGCCATCAAATAATGAGTTTTATACTTAGAACACGTTGTCTTCCACCAATACAAAATATCTAACCTACCAACATTTTCTTCACATTCTTCTAACAATATTTTTCCAATTCTGATTTCACAACCTTTACTCCTTGATTTTTAGGTTTCAAATAATCTTGAAGGAACCAATAAAAAGTTTGTAAATTACATTTTTAGTCCTCTAAATTTTAAGTATAGTAACTATTGTTTATATATTTTATATTTGGTCTTAAAATAAAATTAATAATGTTTTTTATTTATAATTTGATCCTTAAAACTAATTTTATTATATATATATATGTGTGTATATTAAATAAATTATCTATTTAATACTTACGGATATGAATAATTGCGAATAATTGAATATACCATTTGTATTTGTATTTGTCATCTAATTTTTTATATTTGTATTTATAGTTATTCCTTCGGATATTTGCATTTTCGGATTGAATACAGTTCGAATACGAATCGGATACGAATACTTCGAATATTTTGTCCAATTCTAATTTGTATGAAGTGTTATTTATTCATGCGTTAATGTATTAAATAAAAAAAATTTTAAAAAAAAGATTTGGATAAAAGGATGAGAAAGGGTTTCGGCCTTTTGAGAAAAAAGCTACTTTTAACTTCTTTTCTGTAGTTGGAGTCCACTATTTTTTTTGTCGACCCCAAATGTCAACATCATTAACTAACCGTTGTCTACTCATTCACAACTTGGATCCAAATGGCTAAATGCAGTATATGGGCCGGGACCACATTAATGGGCCGGGCCCATATTAAAGGCCCATTAAGTAATGACATTTGTATCTTTAGAAAGATGCCCTTGGTAATCTTATCTTCTTTTATATTTCGAGAAAGATGCAGACGCCGTGTCTCTATCTCTGCAAGAGCTTCACTTCTTCTCCGCTTTCATGCAACCATCACTATCTCCTCCTCCATCCAAAACTAGGGTTTCGGCGTGCTCCTTCCACGTTCACTAGAGCTCGAAATGTCTTTCATTCGTTCGATGATCTCCGGCCGACGAACCGCGACGGCTGGAAGAAAGTCGTTGCGCTGAGCTACAGACCCAACGGCGGTAACCGCCGTTCGGGAAACAAAGGGAAGGAGCTTCTGAAGGGGAAGAAAGATAACATATGGAGCGTGGATAATGAGATGGCGGAGAAGGAGAAGATAAAGCAAAAGGGCAAACCGAAGGGCAGGAGGAGAGGAAAGAGGCTCGCTAGAGGGAGGAAGACTGTAGGCGATAGGGTTTTAGTTTCTGGTGCGATGTTGATGGAGGTTGAAACTGTTCTTCAGACTCAGGTACCGATGACGATAACTCTGTGAATTTTCAAATTGTCACTATTCGTTGCCTATTTCACCTTGGTATCGTTGGGATTGATGAAAATATCGGAAATAATTCTTTTTCATTCTCATATTTGAACCTTGCATTCGCTTGTGCCCTGTGACTGATTTCTCTTACGCCGAACATCTGACTATGTGCCGGATTATCTCAGATGGTTAACTTAAATGCTTAGAATTTGATCGAATTTGAAATAGTTAAGAGTTTCATTAGCTGGATGAAGGTGCTTCTTCGTTGAACTAATTCAATGCTCCAGGTGTTCTATTGTTCTGTATTTAGTACTGTCATGCTTATTGGGTATGTATGTGCATATGTTCTTGTCGTGTTGTAGGAACCTGTAATAAAACCAGTTTGGAACACATTTGCAAGCAGTGTAAGTGGGATATGGAAGGGAGTAGGAGCTGTCTTCTCACCTATAACAGGGGAGATGGAGCCCATAGAAATCGGGAAGAAGAATGAGAACCTTTATGATTGCTATACCCTTTCTCGTATTCAGGCTCTGCCTCTGCCATCTGGTGAACCGGCCTCGCAAATACAGAGGACAACAAATTGGGTGACTTTGAATCCTTATGGAGAGCTATTTCGGATTACTGGAAATAAAGAAGAGTTCAAAATTCAAAATACTCCATCACCTTTACCCAAGTTTGAGTCTTTTGACATAAAGGCTGGTGATGTTATGGAAGAAGATGTAATGGGCAATGAGCCTGGCCTTGTTTACTTCGAGGTATGATCTGTGTTTGCTAAGATCAAAGGTTTCTTTACCCTGGTTATGATGAAACCTTGGTAGATCATCTTCTTAATTGTTGTCGGCTCACTACAATATTTATTAGCGGATATAATCCGTGTGATTGATAGGAGAATATTCTCCGATAGTATACAAAATATCTCGTAGAATATCATTAGAATAATTCGTATGATCTCGGAGAATATTCTCGTATCAGTCGCACGGATTATATCCGTTAATAATATTTTCACGGTAAGAACTAGACTAGACCATTTCACTCCTTAGTCGAGCAAATAGATGTTAGTAATTTTTCCGTAATGGCTTGAAATTTTGTTTTCAAAACGAAATGACCTAATTGCTTAACCCACAGGATGGATCATATTCGAGAGGTCCAGACACACTCATGGTTGGAGAGGTCGATGAATCTAGTTATTATCTCACGCCAACTTTCAAGTTTGAACAGGTATTCTGATTCTTACGGAAAGATTGTCGAGTCTTTCCCCGTTTATCAAATATGCAATTCATTTTATCTTTCTTTTCTGGTAGTGTCTGGTTAAGGGTTGCCACAAGAGACTGCGAGTTGTTCATACTATAGAATTTGCCAATGGTGGTGCAGAGATACAGATAATGAGAGTTGCTATTTATGAAGAGCAGTGGGTCAGTCCTTCAAATCTTGAGGAACAAAGGTATCACCAGCCATTCGTATGCAAGAAAATCTGGTCCGTATTGTTATCTTTCACTACTAGAAAAATCTCTATTTCATGACGGTAATATCCATTTCAAATTCGTCCGCAACATCGTTTTGGGACGGACCGTAACGGTCCACAAACGAGCGTCAGTAAATGCAATCCGTCTATCATGGTCGTCGGCAAATCGACAAAAAAGGTGACCGCATTACGGACATAATTGTCGTCAGCAGAACATCGGAAAACCGTTCAATTTTTTAAGAAAAAAATTTGCGGACAACCAATATACGTTCGTAAATTTGCCAACGATAATCGTCTGTCTGCAAATAATAACGACGCGTCACGTCTAGAAATTTACGGACGACTA
Source organism: Gynandropsis gynandra (assembly GCA_036759665.1). NCBI lineage: Eukaryota > Viridiplantae > Streptophyta > Magnoliopsida > Brassicales > Cleomaceae > Gynandropsis > Gynandropsis gynandra. The sequence goes on from CM071862.1 coordinate 1,757,722, forward strand.
TTTCCCGTTTGCAAATTTGCGGACGTATGAATATACGCATTGATCTTGGTTGACCATAAATTTTTTTCTAGAAAAAATTTTGATATTATGAATTAAAATTATGAATTATTATATATAATTAATTTAATGATTTGACAGATAATAAACATATATACATTTTACAAGTTCGTTGGCGACGTTTGAGGATTATCGTTATCGGTCTCGTTGTTGTCACATGCATGCATCTAATCATTTGAAGACATTTTTGCCTTCACGTTCCGATTTTTGTTGCTTATCAGACCATTTTCATTCGCATTGCATCATTCTATTTCGCATTTACTCATTCGTTGCTTTCGTTTTACCCTTAGAAAACGTTAAATGTTATGATGTCATTCCTTCAAAGAAAAAACTATGGTAGAATATTTTATCTCGAAATAATTTTTTTTATCTCGAAATAAATTTTTTTATCTCGAAATATATTTTTTTATTTTTTTAATTTAGTTTTATAATTTATATTTTTAATATTGAATTTCATTATTTGTATTACAGCAAATAACATCGTATAAAGTTTGTATTTTTTTGCTTTGGAGGAATAACATCACAACATCCAAACTATTTTTAATGTTAAAACAAAAGCGGCATATGATTAAATGCGAAATAGAGTGATGCAATGTTTATCTCGAGACGCAACAAAAATCGTCGGAACGACGATATCAAAGGTAAATGCTTATGTCGAAGGCAAAAATGTTTTCAATTGATCGGAATGCATGCAAGCACGGTGGAATCGAACCGATGATGATAATTCTCAAACGCCGTCAATGATGTTTATGAGATGTAAAAACATTAAATTAATAGTATTTGTAATATCAAAATTTTATTTTTAGGAAAAAAATAATTTTGAACAGTTTTGTCGACGACGCGGTCGTGTTTGCGGACAGAATACGCTTGTTTACGGTCTGTCGAAACGATGTTGTGGATGGATATTGTCGTCCCGAAATGGTGATTTTCTTCTGGTAGTGATATCCTAGTTTAAAAGACCTTGATGAACGATTCATTTGTGGTGGCAGTGACACAGTGCTAGAGGTAAAACCATTCTCCCAGAGGAAACGTACAGAACCATCAGAACTGACAGGGTCATGGAAAGTATTTGAAGTAAGTGCCACTCCAATCTACGGCGATGAAAGCAATGGCAGTCCATATCCATACGTGTATTTGTGCACGGAGACGTTGAAGAAGAGGAGCACACCAGAGGCATCGGTCTCATTTGGAGAAGAAGAGATGATGGACATGGAAGACGTGACCATGCTGTGGCTCCCCGGCGGTGTGACGGCCTATGTGGACGTGAAGGAAGAAGGTATATTGTGTATAGGTGTGGGATGGTACTCTGATGAGGGAATAAATCTCGTAATGGAGAGAGATTATGGTGTGGATGGCCTTCTTAAAGAAGTTAGATGGAAATCTGAGGTCAAGAGACGTTGGACCCATCAAACTCTTTGACCTCTCTCTCTCTCTCTCTAATGATGTACGACCCGTTTGTATAATATGTGCATGCATGCACGTATGTATCTACATGCATCCATACATGCACGGTACATATATAACGAGTGTCCAATGTATAAGAATTCTTATCATACCTTTCACTTTACATTTGCCTTTGCCTTCTATAATAAATATATTTTTTAGTTTATTTTCATTTTATCTTAGTGGTATACGGTTTCGATATTTGACCTAATTAATACACATAATATATATATATATGCGCGCGCGATTGTATCTTTGATGTGTATGAGATTATACAAAACTAACTTGTTATTTGAATGGAACTTTGTTTACATATATTTTTTCGAAATTATTAACGGATATTAGGGTTGTTGTTCTAATTCATATTCTCATTAGTGTAGATATATTTTTCAATATGGGTATTCAAATTTGAGATGAGAAAAATAATTGTCATTTCCTCTCACGACAAAAAATATATATTGGGTACTAAAAACTTTTCTTACATTACTCTGATTAGGTGACATAAACATGTGAATTAAGCAGGATTAAGAACATATTACCCGTGCTGCCTATAATTAAGCTACTAACTAATACAAGGTACATATACATATCGTATCGAAAACATATATATTACATCTATTTTCGGATCTAACATATAAAAAGATACGATTGAATCATGCGGCAGGAGCATAATCATAGACACCATCATCATCGTCATCGCCATTTTCTATAATAAAAGAAGATTGAACATAGAAATAGTCTCTCCCATCATAATCCATACATGCATATGCATTGCCATATCCATAAACCATCAAATACGAGATTGAAGTCATGTTTCAAAGAAAAGGACAGAGAGAGTGTGTATATATAATATATATCGAAGAAAAATGATTAATTAGTAGTTTGTTGAATATAAAATCTGAATTTGGGAATGAAAGAAGGGATTAAAAGGGTATTTTATAGAAAGGAGAAAAAGGTGAGGCAAGTGGTTAACTCACTTAATCATCAGCTTAGCCTCACTAAGGAGTGTGATATGCTTCATTATATGTGTGCCTCTCACATTACATATTCCATTTGGACTGACACATCGGACATTTATGTATGCATTGCCCCACCTCTTTATATTGGTATATATATATATATATACGGTCGAACCAATTTTCTCCATACGAAGTATATAAAAGAACAGATAATATTGAAAATACAAACCTCAAAAATATAGAATTTGAAATAAGTAAAATTTAGATATCGATTCGATCAAGGTATGCACAATAATAATATCTTAAGACAATTTTATTTTCGTTTGAAGTATGTAACGATTCCAAAAATGTTCTTTTTTTAAAATTTTTCTGTATAATAAAATAAAGAAAAATAAAAAAAATATTTTCTCATGGCAAAACATTTAGTTAAATAGGATTTGAATGACTAGAGGAATCTAATTTCGGTTATAACCAATCATCTTATTATATTTATCTTTAGTCCATCTACAAAATCATTTACAAAATACATCAACATATATCCATAAAAAATCACGTTTTCATTTAATGTTTGGAGGAGATTATTAAAATAATATAGTAATCCTTTTTTTCATTTTCTCATGTAAAATAATATATTAATGTATGGTGTTCTTAAAAAGTATAATACATATTCCTTTTTTAGCAGATAAATAGAAATATATTCTTAGCGGATAAATAGAGATATATTCTTGTAATGGCAACACCATTAGTGGGGCCCTGCAGATGTCATTATGCTGACGTAACTTGGGCCTGGCTCAATGCCTCTTGAAACAACATAGGATTGGCCCATATAACAACATTACTAATTATAAGATGTAACTTATTATGCAGCTTAGCACGTGATTATTTTTTTCCCTGAAGTTTTATTATGTTATTTTATTGTATCATCATTTCCATATTATAGTGTTGAAATAAATGTAAATATGTGAAATATGAATTCGATACTTCAATTTTCGAGATGAATCGGACTCGAATTTGAGATCACGTTGATAATATACCAACCCCTACTGCAATAGGGATTAAATTCGTATATTTTTAATAAAATTTACGATGATTTAAAAATTATAATAAATTGTAAATAAAAAGAATTTTGAATTAACAAACAAACATTGTATGACGTCATGCTAAAATTATCGCTTAAAGACATAAAAAGGAGCAAGAAGTAAATGAGGAGATAACGAAACTGTGGTGCTACAAGTCAACGAAGACGCTGTAAGTTGTCGCTCGAAGCCGCGCTACACCACCGTCACACGCGGCGCATGTTAGTGTCCACCACAATACCATCTTCGTGAGCGGTGGTTTTATCTTCCCTCAAAATCAGCCGCACCTCCTTCCCACGCGCTGCCATTTTCTTTTTGCTTTTCTATTCCAACATGTTCATGTTGCCACCTAATCCCACTTGTCCCTCCACGACGACGGCGCCCCCACAACCTCCGCCTCCACCGCTTCCATTATTACCCGCTTCGCTAACGTGTTCTCCCTTCCCTTATCCTCCGTCCCTTCCCTATCCTGCGCCTCTTCGCTCCCTTATCATCTCCTCCATTGTTGTGTAATCGCCGCCGCGGAACCGATCATCAGACATCCATCGTCATCATCTTCTTCTTCTTCTTCCCCAAAATCTCATCGATTTTTCTTCTATTACCCAGATCCATGTCTGGTCCGCCGCTACCGGCTTGACGACCGGATCCGCCGCAGTCAAGAAGCCTCGGCGGCTACCTCCGCCGTGCTGGTCTCACGAGGAGACCGTCGCGCTTATCGACGCCTACAGCGACAAGTGGCACGCTCTCCACCGCGGGAACCTCAAGGCAAACCACTGGCAGGAAGTGGCGGAGGCTGTGGCGGCTCGCTGCCCTGGCGTGACGCCACAGAAGACATCGGTCCAGTGCCGTCATAAGATGGAGAAGCTCCGGAAAAGGTACCGCACGGAGATCCAGCGCGCCAGATCCGTGCCCGTGTCTCGATTCACGTCGTCGTGGGTCCATTACAAGAGCATGGAAGCCATGGAGAAGGGCCCGGATTCCAGACCTGAGAACGGAGCGGACAGTGAGGAGGACGAAGACGAGTACCCATCTCGACATCCGAACAGCAGCGATGGATACAAGAACGGCGGTATAGTGGTAAAGACAAAGCCAATGTGTTTAAACAGGAATGGGAATGGCGGCGTAGTAGGCAGTAGCAGAAGTGGCGGAATTCGGATCCGAATTCCGACAGGGGTTAGTAGAGCCCAACCCGGTCCAAGAATTCCGGGAAAGATCGATCAGAAGTATACGAGAAATGTAAAAAGGGGCAGGACGGGCAATGGAAGTGGAAACAGGAAAGCGAGTGTTGGGGCAGGATTGGATAATGGATGGGGAGTTGGGAGAGTGGGGAAAAGAGAGAGGGATGAGCCACTGATGGAGATAGCGGGTGCAATGAAGTTATTAGGAGATACATTAATGAGAAGAGAGCAATGGAAGATGGAAATGGCAAGGGAAGTAGAAGCTATGAAAATGGAGATGGAGATGAAGAGAACAGAGATGATACTTGAGTCATTTGCGAAATCATTGAGAAGAATAGCTTCGGACGATTCTTGAGCCAATAGTATTTTGTAACCATAAAACCATAAGAACCTGCTGCAAGCCATGGAATATTGACATCCATGATATACGCTTAGGCGGCATTGCTTCTCAATGTTTTCCTTTGAATCCAACCTTACGGTTCCGAAGACGAACCTACCTGTCAATCCTAACCGAAAATTCTATGATACGAATTAAATTGCGTGACAATAAATAAAAAAAAAGTAAGAAAATTACGTGTCAAGTAGAAAAGTCGGTGTTGACGTGGCATTAAAAAACTGAATTTTTGCTAGTCTAGTTTTTATAAATACCGAAAATTCCATTAATAACATATTGATCATTTATCATATCATTAGTTAAAATAATTAACCAATCATATAGTTATTTTTAAATTCATTCATAACTATCAATAATGATCACTAAATTATTTTTAAAATAATTATCATAATCTAAGTTTGGGAAGAAAAACACTCTTATTCACATTGAAACGTGAGAAAAATATGAATGAAATACATTGTATTTAGATTGAAAATAGAAAGAAATTAAGAAAAATATTGGATATAAAATTTAATAAATTTTATAGATGATTTAATGAGAATAAAAAGTTTAAATCTATTTATAAATTTCAATCCTCATAAACTATCCTAACACATTTAACAAACAATAAACTAGATAAATAATCTAAAATTCAAAACACATACATTTGAAAAAAAAACATTTATTTTCCCTCGATAATATCGCTTAGTCCGAATATCTTCTCGATTTTGGTCATTATCCGATTTCTCCCTCGAATTTTAATCCTAATCTTATTTCCCTTAACTATTCAATTGTTAACCGACCTGAATTTATTCTGATTTTGACTCAGATCCGACCCGATTTGACCCAATTTTGACTTAATTTTTACGTCATTCATCCAATTTTGATCCGGTTTCAAATCGGTTTTAACCCTATTACATTTTATAATGTTAATTTTAAAGCCTTAAGGTTTAAATATACTACACACAAACAATATATATTCATTTTTTGGATAATTGTGTCAAATCAAATTAATCGTATTTGATTAATTGATTTCGAGCTAAAATTGGATTCGGTTTAATTAATTGTATCATATTCGATTTAATCACATCAGTTTAATTGATCTTAAGTAAAGAATGGGTTGAATTAGTTGATTGTGTCTAAATTGGATCAATTAAACGATCAATTTAACTCAATTTTGAACGAAATTTGATGTAATTTTTTACTTGGGTTTAATCAGTTTTGACCCAGATTTATTCGGTTTTAATCCGATCATATTTTGAAATGTTAATGTTTAGATACTTAAATATGAATTTCTCACAAATATAAACCATTTCTTTTAATTTTTTGGATAATTATGTTAAAATCAAGTTAATCAGATTTGTTTACTTATGTCGAGTAAAAAATTGAGTTTGATGTTGTTAATTGCGTCAAAATTGGATCAAAATCGAATTAATCGAATCAATGTAATTGGTTTTGAATCTAAAATTGGATTTGAGTTGGTTAATTGCATCTAAATTGGGTCAATGAGATCAATCTGATTAATCCAATTTTGATGCACTTAACTAAGTCATACTCAATTTTGATTCAAAATCAATTAAATCGATGTGATTAAATTTATTTTGATGTAATTATCCAAAATATTGATACTAATTGTTTATATGTGTAGTAATTCACATCTCATTGCCTACAAATTAACATTTTAGGATTTGATCGAAAAAAATTGATTTAGAATGGGGTCAAAATTGATTCAAAATTGGATCGAAATTGAGTCAAAATTGGTTCAACATCGAATAAGAAGAATCGGATCAAAATCAATTGATCTAGATCAAAATCAGGTGGATTTTTAGGGTTTCCGACAGAAATAGTGAAATAACGTAACTTTTAACGGTTAATTGATCAAAGAGATTTTAGGCATATTTTTTTATAGGTGAGGGAATATGATCAAAACTAAAAGCCGACTGGAAAATCGAATGAGGACTAAAATCGATGAGAGAATGAGACTAAAACAACATTGTTGAAGAAAGAATAAGTTGTTTTTTCGAGTATAAATTAGATATGAAAATAAACAAGAAAAATAATTTCTCCAATGTTTTCTGAAATTTGAAAAATCTTTTGCAATGTTACAACTTCAATTAAATAGTTTCACTAGTTTCATTATGTCTAGAAAAATTATTATATGATTAGATCAATATCTCTAGATATTAATTCTACTTATATATATGTGTTTATGTTATTATTAAGAAAACGCATTTAACTACTATTTATTGCATTTTTATTTCAATTAATATAAATATAGTTTTTGAATTGAACAAATGTATTTTCGATCTTCCATTCAACTAAAAGATTATAACTATAAATTATTTATACGAACAAATCGATGTAATCGTACAATATCTTTTTATTGAAAGCTTTCATCAAACTCAAAAGTACTTCAAATGCGAAGAAAAGGGTGAGAAGTAGGGGTGGAAAAAATATTCGAAATATTCGTATCCGATTCGTATTCGAACCGTATTCGATCCGAAAATGCAAATATCCAAAGGAACAAATACAAATATAAATATCAGAAATTAGATATTCGACAAATACAAATACAAATAGTATATTCAATTATTCGTAATTATTCGTATCCGTAAGTATTAAATAGATAATTTATTTAATATATAGACATATATATAATAAATTAATTTTAAGGATCAAATTACAAATAAAAAACATTATTAATTTTATTTTAAGATCAAATGTAAAATATATAAACAAATAGTTATTATACTTAAATTTGAAGCGCTAAAATGTAATTTATAAACTTTTTAACCCTAATTTCCTAACCTAATATTCACTCCAAACTCTTGCTTCAGAGTTGGCTTTTAGTACGGAAGATCGTGTGATTAGTCCTATGGTAGTTGTGTGACTGCTAATATAGTTGAAGCTTTAATTTGCGCTAAGATTAGATTCGTAATCCAAGCGGGACTGATAATGTTATGGACACATTGCAAAATATCGAAAAAACAAAACTTCATAAGTATATAACTTTTATTCTAGTTTTATTTTAATGTATTTAATATTTAATATGATAATCTGATAATTTTTTATGTTGTTTTAGATGAATTGGCGATGCTAGTGGAGTCATCGACAAAGTTAACTCTACATGATTGAGAGACTGATGCGATTGGTGTTTCATTTATCTATATTATGTTTTTTTGTATATTTGTGCAATTTGAAGATTATATATGGATTATATTTTGATAATTATTAATTTTTTTATAATAATTTTTTATTATTTAAAAAAATGATTTGAATACGGATACGGATATCCGGCGAATATCCGAATATTTGCGGATATTCGAATTTACGAATATCCGAATTTACGAACACGAATACGAATAGTAACATCGAATATTCGACGAATACGAATACGAATAATCGGATATTTGCTATTTGCCCACCTCTAGTCAAAAGTATAGTTATTAATATCTAATTAACGTTATAAAACGTAATTAAATTTACATTAACGATCGATAATATAGATATCATGTCAATATCACATTATCAATAATTAACAATTTTATGTGTCATATATGAATTTCTGAAGCAATAATTAAATTTATATAATTTTTTTAGGATTTTAATTAAATATAGTGATTATAATGTATATATTTTCTATAAAAAATAAAAGAAATAAAATGATTAATTTTTTTTTTCTTTTCTAATCAAAATCTATTTGAAGATTGTTGTTTTCCTTTATTATTTTTACTAGGAAAAAGATTATCCAAATGCCTAGGCCCAAAATATAACCCAATGGACTCTTATCTTTTCATTAAATTGAATTAAATTTTAAAATTGGAAATAACAATCTAAGGAGCCCAAAACAAACAGCTGTAAGGCAGGGAAAACTGGAATCTCTCTCACATCAAAAATTCAAAAAACAGAAGATATAAAGAACCCTAGTTTTCTCTGTCTCTTGTTGCTCACCGATTCTTGCTCAGAGTCAGGCTTTGAAAATCTTAAGCTTTAAAGGTTCGTCTTTTTTTATCTTCCTTGGGAATCGAAGCATGTACAAGGACCGAAGTGGAGGAGGAGGTGGTGGCGGAGGATCGTCGAGATCGGAGATCCTGGGCGGAGCTCTTGATCGGAAACGGATAAATGATGCTCTGGATAAGCAACTGGAGAAATCTTCACCATCCAAATCTAGGGTTTTCACATCTAAAGATAAGGATCCCTTCTCCTTCCCCTCCACTTCCACTGCTAAATCTCAGCTACCTGATAACCGTCATTCTCGCTCACCCGATGGTTGTTTTCTCCTTCATCACTGCTTTTTTTCTCTCATTTAGGTAATAAAATCTGTGTAATTACAGTTTATGGTCGAAGTTGTAATTGCTTTTGCAGTGGAATCGGAGACTGATAGTGAAGGATCGGATGTGAGCGGTTCGGACGGAGATGATACGTCGTGGATCTCATGGTTCTGCAACATACGAGGGAATGAGTTTTTCTGTGAAGTTGACGAAGATTACATACAAGATGACTTCAATCTCTGTGGTTTGAGTAGCCAAGTCCCTTACTATGATTACGCCCTTGATCTCATACTTGATGTTGAATCATCTAATGGTAAGCCAAGATTTACATAACCTTACACTCTTCAATTGTGTATTGTATAATGTAAGAGCAATAGATATTGTGTATTGTATTGTTCTTAGGGGATATGTTTACGGAAGAACAGAATGAGATGGTGGAATCAGCTGCTGAGATGTTATATGGTTTGATTCATGTCCGTTACATTCTGACAACAAAGGGAATAGCAGCCATGGTAGAGTAGTGTTACCTACTAAAACAAGCTTCATTCTTCACTCGTCATTCCCATTCGTTTCCTCTGTTGACAATCAATTTGCTAATGGCTGCAGTTAGAGAAGTATAAGAACTATGATTTTGGGAGATGCCCGCGAGTTCATTGCTGTGGACAGTCTTGTCTTCCAGTTGGACAATCTGATATCCCTCGATCAAGCACCGTTAAAATATACTGCCCAAAGTGTGAAGATATATACTACCCGAGATCCAAGTACCAAGGCAGTATCCTTTTCGTTGATCAAATATCGTATTCGTAATTTTGCATCCTTGAAACATAGACAGCTGCATGATGCATTCTACTTAAGCTTGTCTAAGATCTTTACAGTGTTTCCTTAAGTATTCTGAAGATATCGATGGAGCTTATTTTGGAACGACCTTCCCTCACTTGTTCCTGATTACCTACGGGAACTTAAAGCCTCAAAAGCCAGCACAGAACTATGTCCAGAGAATTTTTGGCTTCAAGGTACACAAACCATGATACTATCACAGCATGACCATACAATTGGTAACTCAACCATATCCATAATCGACAACGAGGCAACACCCATGGTTCGTTTGGAACATTCAATGCCAAGACTGTCCATGAGGATACGACCTATGCAGATTTTGGGATTGATGTCCTAAAGCTGCATGCTTGTTGGGGTCGGCTGTTAAAACATCTGTCCCTATGAGGAATTTAATCATTTTTTTTGTAATGTGATTTCCATTTTGGTTTGTTTTTGTTTAACATTTGTGTATAATTGCTGTGCTTACCAGCAATTTTGTTTTGTACAATGAAGCCCTTATGCTTCATTGCGTCTTAATCTATAAGATATTGGAAACAATTTAGTACCAAAACATGTGCTTCTGCATATATAATCAAAATATGTCTTGAATATAAACAGCAAAAGCAGAGTTGTGAAATCTGACAAAAGATACGATAATGGGTGTGAAAACAAGATGACACAAGACACGAGTTTAACTCTCTGTCTGTTCCCTCAACCTCCGGATTGTGCTCCTAACAGTGACTGCACTTGCAGTGCTGCGATTTCATGTATGGTATCATCAGAAAACATTACTGATCTTATTGTGAAACAAAGAAAGATGTATGTGAATTACACTTACTTCATTGTGTAAGCACCTCCGGCCTTGACCTTGCCACAATCTTTGCATCCCCATATACCAACAGCCTTCCTCTTAACAGCGTACTGAACCCACGATTTTAGATTCCAGTCAGACAAGTCCAATGGGGCGAACAGAACAAAGGCAAATGCTTTACCTTTCCACAGAACTCGCAGAAGTACTTGCTGTGCTGACTGACCTCCATCTTCTTGATCTGTTTCCTCAGACTCGCACCATAGCGAGTGCCTGAATCATTGTCATTTGATATTATTGTGACTCAACAATACAAAACTATTGATACGGTAAGTATCTGATTTGTTACTTTCTACCTGGAATGAGATATAACAAAGACTAATGCTACAAATCTATGAATCACAAACTTTGATGTTTGAGTATCCTAATGAATGAAATTATCATTCTAACAAAATGCCATGTATATAGAATATGGTTTCATTCTAAGATTTAGTATGCCATTGAAATTCTAAGATTTAATTACAACACATGAACCTTTTTATACGTTACGCATAAACATCTCAAAGCAGAATGACTCACCGTACTTCCCTACGATCCCAGCCTTCTTAGTCCTCTTCGTCTGTAGAATATTCGAACCAATCACAAAACAGGAAGTGGAAAGAAAGGTAGAGAGACAAAGATAGTTCAAAAGAGCGTAAAACAATAACACAAGCAAAATCCGACAATCTCCAAACAGTCTCCATCGAAACTTTGCAATCAAAATACGAAGACCTAGAAACAGTAAAGACAAAAAGAGCTACGAATTCATTACAGACGCTAGGGCAAGTCACTAAATCTCGTAACTCTACCAAATGGACATAACCAGTTTTCAGAGAAGGAACAAATATCGAGAGAGAGAGAGAGCTCTGTACCATTTTGAAATATCAAACTGAAGTCGCAGCAAGGCAGGTCCAGTGAACCCTAGCTTAGCTTCGCCGGCAGGAAGGGATGCAACATTTGTTTCGACTCCGTTTATATTGTGTCGCTACTGTTTAACTGCTTGAGATGTCGATTTTACCCTTAAGATGGGCCCTCTCTCGCTTACGCGGCCCAATATATTGAAAAGGTTGATTTTTTATTAGGTTTCTAACAATTTTTTTATATAATAAAAGAACTAAATCAATACAATTTTTATATATAACTATATATAATATGTCGGATGAAATTTTATATGTTTCTTATGAAAAGATTATTATTATTATTTTTTCTAATAAATAAACACATATAAAACCAAAAAGCCAAGACCTGCCACATCATCCATACCATTATTCATTTTAGTTTGTATTTTATGACGTAATTATAAATTTTAAAAAATTAGAGAGCAAAATAATCAGTTAATACACTTAAATTTGAAAACGATAATTATAATCTTAATGTAATATAATATAGAAGTTTATAAAATTGAAAAATCCTTATCCAGATAAATAAGTTAGCCTGAAAATTTTCGTGGTAAAGGTTAATAATATTATATTATGGAGGAATAAAAATTAAAAGAGAAGAAAAAAAGGGAATCCAGCAGCTATATATTAATTTAAAAACCCTTCTCCGACCAACAAACGTACGAAGAGACAACCACCAACCCTTTGCCCAAATTAGTGAAATACTAAAGAGTAGAGACTGACGACCATTCATTCACTAAGTAAACTTGTCTAATATCTTCGACCGGTTTGGTTCACGAGGTTTGAATTCCTCGAGCCGCAAACCTGAACTTCGACGTATCTCTTCGAATGCTGCCTCCCCCGCCTCTGACTTTATCGTCTCCATTGCACTACCAATCACGTCCCCTCCTAATCCAAACTGTACGAGACTCCCTGGTTCCTCCCCGCCTTCTCGTATCAACTGACCAATCTCTGCCAACGCGACTACCTTCTCTGTCACCGCTTTCCCAAAGATTTTCCCCAGAAACTCTGCGGCTCTAGGGGCATCGTTCACAGCATCCTCCAGCGTGGCCAGAACAGATTCAAACCTGTGGGAATCATATAAGATATTTGGATCGAGGGAGGTCGAAAGGGCAATTGGTAGATTCAGTGTCGAAATGTTGCTTACCCTTTCACCAGTTGAACTTCACTTATTGCACCACCAGGAGACTTCACAAGATCAACCAGGAGCTTAGCCAAAAGATCTCTTTCCATATCCTTTCTCTCGAAAGAATCAGTGACCCATAGAGAAATCATCGTCGGGTGAAAGTTTGGTGAATTTAGGTCTTTTATGCATAAACCAACTTCTTTCTCATCTCGGGCACTGCAAGATCAAACAGTACTCAGGATTTTGTTATTGAAACGTGCTTCTATATTCTAGTGTATAAGTTAGACTTCACGTTGGTACTACGCAGCTTTGACCTCAATCAAGAAACAAAGACCGAGCCCAACTCTAATTAACTATTTCAAGAAATATGCAGCAGGACTTGAATTTGGAAAGCTCGACGGAAGAGATTACCTGTAAAATTCCTTAATTGCTGCCATTGACATATCACGTAGACGTTCCTCTGACAGTACATTTACTGAAGCAACATTTTCGGTTAAAGATGTCCCTTGTCCACGCACACCAGATGAAGCTCCGAAAGCCAGATCAGAAACAAGAATAGGACTAGCAGAGTCCCTATTACCATAACTAATGCCCTGCTCGTGATCAATGGACTTATTAGATCGTCCATAAGAAGCAGGACTTGCTGGTCTATGTGAGCCAAAACCATTCAAGCCAGCTGGGGCTCGCCTCAAATCTACGTTAGCCGGAGATATATCAGAAAGTGAAGCTTTTGGTGTTACTGCTGGCTTCCTGATAGACATTCCTTGACCAAGGCCACCTTGGGGACCCAAAGTAATTGACTCCTCACCTAAGGTTCTTTGAGGCATCGGAACTGTTCTAGCCTCATAGAGTGGCCTCTCCTCAAATCGGAAATCCTGATTTCCAAAACCACGAACTTGGGGCAACCCATGATAGCTACCTGTTTGGGCATTTGGAGATGACATCATGCCTCCTCTTGGACCAAAATCAGGACCCCTTCTCACTGAAGAATTGATAGAAGGGCCACGTGTAAGCCTGCTAGCTTGAGTTTGCCGTTCTTGAGCAGCATCTCTGTGCACTTCCTCAATTTTCTTTGGACCTTCGACTTTCCTTCTTTGCTGCCATTTATTCTTCCTCAGGTCAATGGCATCCTTCAACATGAACCTCACTCTGGAAGACAGTTCTTGTTTGTTTGACAACATTGTCATTTTCGCGAAATAAGCATCTATATTGGCCTTAGCTTTTGCATGGTCTATCATCTCTCCTATCGTGCTCATTAATTTACACAATGCCTCAATATTCTCCTCATCTGGATCCTCATAATATCCGAGCAACTTCTTGATACATTCATGCATGATTTTCTCGGTCAACATCTTTTTCTTGTACAATTCACCAATTAGTCGAATGTTACCCAGCATTCTCCGTCGAGCCTTAAGCCTCTTTTCTTCTCTTTCCTCCTCAATTAGTTTTTCTTGTCCTTCTTCAGCTCTGCTAGCTTCCTCTTCTTCCCTTTCCCCCCTCTCAAATTCTTCCTGGCATTTGTTGAGAAGCAATCTTTTGAAGGTAATTTTTTCGCCTTCCACAGTAAAATCAGGCAACTCTTTGGACAAATGCTGACAGAAATCTGCATACATCTCACAGAAGGTAGGCTCCATTAAGGCTTTGTCAAATATCTGTGAAATCACACCCGTAAGTGTAACAATGTTGTCGATGTTCACACTTTTCACTTGCTCGAACAGTTTTTCAAAGTTCTGAGGAGTCAGCTTGTTTAAGATGCCCTTCAGCTGCCTTTGCTTTGCCTGTTCTTCATCAGTCACTTTACCGACTTCATATTTCTTTTCAGCTCTGTGCATAGCCTGTAATGGAGCATGCGGAGAAGGAATTAAACCTTTCTGGTGGAAATTAGTAGCACGTTGCCACCTTTCAGAGTCGGGACTATTTCGGCCCATTCCTCCGAGAGGACCAACAGATTGCATCGGCCTAGACATGATAGGTGCCTGCACACGGGGGTTTCTTAAAACTCCTGAATTTGCTCCTTGACCAGGTCGGAAACCTAAGTTACCTCCATATCCAGAACCAAATGAACCAGGATTCTTCATCCATCTTTCATCAACAACCATATTGCCAGCACGGCGATCTGAACGGGACGAGCTCCCTTGTCGATCCATAACCTTTCCAGGAGTACCATATGAATCACGTTCACGGTTAGATGCGATATCAGGCACTATCTCAAAGCCCTCAGGAAGAGCAGTATACTGATCTGCAAACTTAAGGAGGAAGTCCCGGGAGTACTTCTTTTCCATATTCCCATAGTTGTCTTTTATGTCGTCTGATGATCCTTTCCCTGCATGTACAGCGAAATCTGCGGTTCCCAGATTTGGCGTAGAGACATCGGCAGCATCCTCCCAGTCTTCTGGCTCGTGTTTTATCTGTTCAACATCCTTGGGAGCTTCAGCAACAGCTTGATGCTCATGGACAACTGCCTGTTTAGTGTTTGAAACATCACTGACACCTGTGCTTTCTGAAGGATTTTCTGTCTCTTTCTTTTCCTCAGGTCCTTTGTAAGCCATGTAAAGGTCAGAAGTTGTCCCTGCAGCATCTGCTTTTTGAAGAATTTCCTTTTTCTTCTTCTTTCCTCTGGAGGTAGTATTTTTCATCATGTTCGATTCAATTGTAGATTTATCCTTCAAACCAGCAACTGGGACTGAGGTTAAACCATCGTCAGCATTTTCAATACCATGATGTCCCAAAGGTCTTTCAGAATGATCAGGGAAAACATTTGAGGAATGCATATCAGCAGAATCTGAAAGCACGGAGCTTAAGTTTCCTTTAACGTCAGCAACTTTTTCAGAGTCCAGACATACGCTGGTGGTGCCATCTGCAGAACCATGCACAGTTCCATTCCTCAAGGCCCTTAATTTGCTCATTGGTTCATTTAAATCAGAGTGTTGTGAATCGAGCTGTTCCACAGCAATTTCAGACTTTTCAGTATGCTGGTCAGTCGCACTCTGATCAACCCCAACGTCAATTCCTCTAGCATCGTGATTTTGCTCTTTATCTCGCGGTGAACCACAAATCTTGGGGGAAACATGAGTTGAGTCTTCCACAAGTTTGTCGACATTTGAGCATGCCATGTCAGAAGCCGAAGCATCAGAATTAGAAGACGCAACCACTTCTTCCCTACGATCATTGGTAGGTGGAACCAATGGATCTTCTTTAGCATCAATGGTTATCGAAGTTAACTGATCGGAGGGAAGACCATGATCAGAAATCTGAGGTTCTTGATTAGCCTGCTCAATATCCTAGGAGAAAACACCAGAAATCTCTTTAGAATGTAAACAGAACGGAACGGATAAAAAAGATCAAAGAATAAAACACAATGCCATACATTGGTGGCAGGATGAGCAGCATCCTTCATGCCTGTTTGCTTCTTATAATCTTCAGAAAGGTTTGACTCATCCACCACCCCACCCAGTATGCTTTCAGATTTTGTGACTGAAGCATTCTCACTAAATGAAGCAACTGGAGTCGATACCCCAGAGACAGATCCAGATTTTTGTTGCTGTGAGCTCATAGAACCAGAATTCATATTCTTTTGTGAATAAGAAACATTACCTTCTCCAGATGACCTCATTCCTTGAGGTAATCCCAGTTTTTCAGAAGCAGCAGCTGGCTTCACCGTCACCTTTGCAGTTGCAGGTGCGCCAGATGAAGTTGCATTTTTTGAATCACGTCCATGTACCACAGATGAAGAAACTGTAGAACTATGTGAAGGGGCTGTGGGTCTGATGACTTGTGGTGAGCTATGGGCAGATTGATTGACAAATTGTACACTATGAGACCCTTGAGCTGGATAATTAAATCTTGGTGCTTGAGAATTAGATGTCTGCGGCATACTGTTTGGCGGTACAGAAACAGGGGGATACAACATGGCATTGGTGTTAAATGAGCTCTGAATATAATTCACCGGCCGAGGAGCGAACGATGACACTGTCTGGGTTCTTGGAGGCGTATTAGAATGAGGTTTTGAAGCAACCAAACCACCGTCTGAATAATTGTCGCCTCGCCGGTCAAGCCTCAGCTCCTCATGTGTGTCAGGATGAGTAATCTTGACAGGGGTGGTCTTACGTGGTCCACCAAATTTTCCTCCTTGCTGCTGGGGATATTGTGGGCTCACACCCACACCCATGTGACCCAACTGTGGATAATTCTGTGTACCAATAGGAGTAGCAAAACCCAATCCCGGTGGTTGATGCATCATACCCTGATGCGGCAATGGATGAGATTGGAGGCCTTGAAGGAACACTTGCTGCTGAATTTGCGGAGAATTTCCCATAGACAATGCCATTGGCATTGGCATCTGAAATGAGGTGGCAGTGACATTCTGAGGCTGCATATGCATATTCGGGCCACTAAAATGGACAGGATGAGGAACCTGGGGATGCTGATAAGGTGTCTGCACAGAAGGCATCCGAATAGGTAAAGCAGGAGACTTTTGTGTATGACTTGGAGGGGGAATATGAGCAACCTGCACATCTCTTTTTTCCTTAGATGGTACATGGGCCTCTTTATTGATGGAATGATTATCCGCAGCCGTATTTGGTAAACCTTGCTTATGAACGGGAGTTGGTAGATTTGGTGCTGGTCTCACAGAACCTTGGTACATCTGCAAATAAAATAAAGCCATCAACCCTGATTCCAGAAACTATTCCTCAGAGAATAATTGGCTGGCTAACCACCCAACCATAACATGATCATCATGAATGTGGATCAATAACAAAGTGTGAGACACAAACTATCCATCATCGTGTAAGCAACCAAGAACTGATCCAGGTAGGATACAGTCCCATTGATGGAAGAGGGAAAAAAAAGACTAAGCGGAACCTGTGCACGTTTCTGCTCATCCAGATTTGGAGGCGCTGAGCTAGTTCGAGCAGGAATCTAAAAAATCAAAAGGGCAGAATCTTTAGGTGCTGATAACCGCATTAAAAAATAAGGATTGACACATAAACCAATAAGCCACAAACAAAAAAGTAAAAGTCATACGTAGATGGTGTACCTTCATTAAATCAGGACCAAGTGACCCAAATTGGAAAGCAAAGGCTTTAGATGCATCTCCAGAGGCTGCCATAAGAAAAACCATAATCATAAACGCCAATGGTGTAAAGGAGTATTTTCAGTAACGCTGTTACAGTATAATGCTCTGTACAACATAAAAAGAAGATGAAAAACAGGTTTACCCTTAGCAGGGGCTGACGGCTCGTTGCTCTTGGAAGTAACGGTGGTAGACTGAGAAGTTGGAGCCTTCGGAATAGCTCTACTGCCTCTGCTGGTAGAGGAAGATTCCGTTTGGTTCATGACTTTACTAGTAACCGGTTCATCAGTCACCCCTGTAACGTGAAACTATAAGAAATCTGGACTACAGAATCGAGTTAAGAAACCTAATGTCTACAGAATCTATTACCCTGTAGCAAAGTATCAAATTTTATTCGATCAATGGACTGTTTAAGAAAAACAATGCGAGGTAAAAGGTTGGGGATGTGGAACCCCGTAACTGAGATCATACCCATAGACCGAGACTGTACATTGGAACCATTCTGACAGTTAGGGGGCAGAGAAGTGTCCTTGGAAACCGAAAGATCAGACGGCGACAAATTCATCCGAGACTGCCCTCCTTGAACATTGCCAGACTTGTTAAAACTGACGAGAAGAAGCCACAATAGACGCCGCCAAACAAACCATCAAAGCGAAAAATGAGATTGCAGGCTTTCAAATCGCGATTGATCGAACGGGTACACGAATTCGAATTCAAAACAAAAACTCTTCAAATCGAATACCTGCGATTGGAGGAAAGCGACGATGCATATGATACTGAAGAGTCGACGGAGGAGGAAGGGGCGAGCGCGGAGGCTGCGCCACCACCGCCTTTACCATATCCACCGGAGGAAGATCTCTGTTGCTGCTGCTGCTGATGGTAACCGGCCGATCGCCCAGTTCTCCGGTATTGTATCTCGCCTCTGTCGGACCTAGATTGATTATAGGACATATAGACCGAACCCTAATTTGCTCCTTCCAAGCTTAATATCACTGCTCCGTGATAGAGTGAGACGGTAAACTGAGATTAAATTAGGGTTTTATTGGCTGGACATGATTCGAGGACGAAGAGAACAGAGAGAGGAGGAGAAGATGAAAAAAATTTAGGAAAAAAAAAAGCGAAATAGATAAAGAGTAGAGAGAAAAAGGAAAATAAAAAAGGGATGGTAGAGTGATATAGTTTAGCAGTACCTGAGGAGTAAATAATGGTAAATGAAGGGGTAAAATGGGAAAATCACATATAAGCGACCGAAACTTTGGTTTGGTCAACGAAAGGAAGTAGGGGCTTCGAACGGACGCGGAGAGCTTATAACACCTTGTATTATTTGGATTAATTCCTTAAATCCTTTTAAAATGTGAAATTATTAAATATGATTTCCAATAATCATAAATATTGTATTCGATAACGGATATAAATATATATATATATATACGACGTCCATAGATATTGTTTTGTAAATTTCTAAAGAGTAAATGTTTGTTGGATGTCTTTTCCCTATCCATGTTTGTTGGAAGGATGCGTATATTATTCCCTTAAGGAACGACGAGTAATACACATGAAAGTTACGAGATTGATTAGGTAATCATAATAATTATTCCATATATTAAATGTTTTATGATTGGCGTCACAAAAAATAATTTATAAAATATATAATCTCGTTAGAAGTTTTAAATTTATAATATGGTTATTTAGTTTATAGACATTTTAGTTTAACCTATTAAAAATGTTTCCATTATTTTTTTTTTGTGGCCGAATAGTTTTAATAATGGGCCAATTAGGCCCAAATAATGGACGCCGATTTTTATTTTTTTTCGTTTGGAGAATCACAAGGACAAACAAATTGCTAAAAGCATATACCAAAAAAGGAAAGAAAGAATATTGTGTTATTATGTTGTGAAATTTTATATTTGCTGAAAATTAAATATGGATATATAATTTTAAAATTTTTTGATTAGTTATTATATTTAACTATATCAAAATTCATATCATCATCTTACATAACAAAGCAAAAAGAGTTGTGAACAGTGTATCCACATATCACTTTTGTAATAATTCTATATTTTAAAAAATGATGGGACTCAAAATATTTTGTTCTCTTTTGTATAAATAGTTTTTAAAAGTTTTCTCCTTTCCTTTTTCCATCCCAAAGTGAAATTATATTAACAACAATAATAATATTTAATGTTTTTATAAATGATTATTATTATAAAAAATATTTTTAATTATAATATGTATCAATAAAGGTTTTTAAAAATATTATTTAAAATTTAAGTTTCAAACACAATCCAAAACAATTCATAATTCAATTAAAAAAATATTGAATATCTTAAAAATATCACATATATTTCGATATAAATTTAACAAGTAGTTTTGATAATATGTCATTCATTTAATTATTTATTTATTAACTTTTATATACAAAAAATTAATCAAATCGTATTTTTAGATCGAAAAATTATCTGCACATAATTTCATTCGTTTTTGTTTGAAATTCCAGATGTTAAATTCTTATTACAATAAAGTGCACCTTTTATTATCAAATCTAAACATATATTATACTATCTAACATAAGTCAAAACATATATCAAACGTAAATTATTATATATGTAAATTTAAAACATTGATAACATATATATACATGTAAAAGGAATTCTAAACCTTTTTACCTAATTGTTTGACTTTATTATTTAAGACAATGATGAGAGAAGCTTAATTATTGGGCCATTGGGTTTAACGGCTATGAACTTCAAACCATTCTACGAATCAGAATCGACGTCAATGGAAGATTCCGGTGAAAAAAAAAACATTTTTTTGTCTGTTCATAAACAGATACTCATCATCTTTGGTTTGATCAGATCAGATAGATCAAGAATCTCTCAAGCTCTGTATGAATGTACAATTATCAAATCTGAAGCTTTAAGATCCCATCCTCAGATTATCAGAATCCCAACGATCCAAAAGGATTTAAAGAAAACAATTTGATAAAAAATCAGATCAAAACTTTGCAGATAATCTTAAGCTTGTAACAGTTGATGACGATATACTGTGTTGCTTTTGTATGTATCGATTATAACTCATGCCACCATTAGGGTTCCTGTCCGTACACTTTTACCGGCGGTGGAATCTTTGGCTTCCACCGATTTACGGAGAGCTCTGGATGATTTTTTCCAGCTTTTCTCTTTGGCTTCATCTGATTCTATCTGTTCTTGTCTGCACTCTTCGCTGCAAAACGCCGTGTCGCCTCTGAAAATTCACATCGGAAAACATCAATCAATGAAAGAAAATAATCAAAATCCGATTTAAACCCTTCTGTTCTTTCAGACTACGACACGACGTATTCAAAGAAATAATGAAAAAGGTACGAACTTTGCTCCAGTTTCTTAGATTTTCCTGTAAATTAAAGGAACCCTAAACCCAAAACGCAAAACCCATTTCATAAATTTGATTTGTGAAGTCTAGCTAAGTCTAGGGTTTTTGGATCGAGAAACAAAGAACGAAGCAGTACCTGTACATATAGATGTCTGAATTAAGCCCAAGGGGTTTCCGACATAGATAACATGATTCCAGAAAGTGTGGCGCATCATTTCTCAATAATCCGGCGTAGTACGAAGCCATTGATAGTCCTTTCCGCCGGAAATTATGGAACTTTCCGATCAGTTTGTGAAATCGGACGGCCAAATGTGTCTGTGAGAGGAGAAGGAGGTGAAAGCTGGTGGACTGATTGGCAGTTTATAAAGCGGCTTTCGAGCTTTTGGGTTGACTTGGAAAATTGGCTGCGTGACGGTGCATTTTAGCTTAGTGTTCTACGATCAATCTTGACCGTCCATTGGTACCTGATTTTCGATCATATAGATTCTCAACATTAAATTCTTCCTTTTGATACATGTGAATTATTTTTTTAATTAGTTCGCTTTTATTGTTACGTTAATGCTTTTCAACAAAATATCAATAAGAATCCAATGTATTTAACTATTACGTATTTATTACACTTTGGTCTAATCAAATATTTTTTTTCAGTCATAACCGAAGTAATATTAGTATTTTTCAGAAACCAAACGAAATCGGTTCATATATACAGAAATTTAAATAGAATGAATTAAATAATACACAATAACCAAATAGAACAATATTTGGGTGGATCTCAGTCGTCCGATTCATCTATTGGACCAAAAGACAAATTTCCATTTCCAACAATGAGGTTCGTTAGATGCAATAACATGCATATTATTGTACGATGGATCTCAATTTTCAATATTTTAATATTATAAACTGTAAAGAAACAAATTGGTTCTTGTTTAATATATATGTATATATATATCGTAATTTGTTCATAAAATTTATAATCGTTATAAAAAATATCTAAAACAATGAATGCAATAATATCTAGATTCTAACATAATATAAAATTATATTCTTTATTATTTTCTCTAATTTCAACGTAATTATATATGTATGATTTGATGATTTTTAATTGGACAATAATAAACTGATTATTTTAATTTATTGAAAATTCTCTCACACTTCGAAATAATGTTAGTTTCTTGAGCGTATTTAGTATTTTTCTTTTCAATAGTAAATTTTATATGTGTTAGTTACGTTGAGCATGAAACGGCTCAAATCAATGTATTTAGTATATGTTCTGTTTTAGGGTTTTACAAGGGTTATATACAAGAGATCTGATCACAAACGACCAGCAAATCCGTAACAGAACAACGTTACCCGAGCGGGCATACAGAGGTACCCGAGCGGGTAGCTATGCCCGAGCGTGTCGTCACCTAACCCGAGTCGTGTAAACCTACGGGCCAGATCGACCAAAAACAGCCCGATCGGGCGCACCTGCATCACCCGGTCGGGCACTTCTTCTCGTCACCTACGGGCCATTTTGGACTGGAATAACCCGGTCGGGCGTACCCGAACTACCCGGTCGGGCACGTCTTCTCGTCAACACCCCCCCTCAAGTGGGAGCGTGTAAGTCTCGAACGCCCAACTTGCTCGTGAAGTAATCGAAATCTTTGCGACCGAGAGCTTTGGTGAAGATATCCGCAAGTTGCAAATGAGTAGAGACGTGCTGAGTAGTGATCACACCAGCAAGAATCGCGTCGCGAAGGAAATGACAGTCAACTTCGATGTGTTTCGTGCGTTCATGGAAAACTGGGTTGGAGCTGATATGTAAGGCAGCTTGACTGTCACAATAGAGGAACATCGGCCGAGAGTGAGATACACCAAGATCCTTGAGTAAGGCCTTGAGCCAGATGAGTTCGCTAGTTGCCATGGCCATTGCTCGATATTCAGCTTCGGCGGAGGATCGTGAAACTACATTCTGTTTCTTTGTTTTCCAAGAGATAGGCGAGGAACCCAATTGGACAAACCAACCCGTCAAAGAGCGTCTGCTCAGCGGACA
The DNA here is from genome assembly GCA_036759665.1 of Gynandropsis gynandra. Classification (NCBI taxonomy): domain Eukaryota; kingdom Viridiplantae; phylum Streptophyta; class Magnoliopsida; order Brassicales; family Cleomaceae; genus Gynandropsis; species Gynandropsis gynandra. Next base: position 1,781,242 of record CM071862.1, read on the forward strand.
ACCTGCCCAATCGGAATCGCACCACCCATAAACAGTAAGATCGGAATCAGAACGAAGAAGAATACCTTGTCCGGGAGTTCCTTTGATGTATCGAACAACCCGAATAGCGGCATCCCAATGGGCACAACGAGGAGCCTGCATGAACTGCGTGAGAACCTGCACTGAGTAAGAAAGGTCCGGGCGGGTAGCAACCAAATACAATAAACGTCCCACCAACCGGCGATAGGCTGCCGGATCGGCAAAGAAAGCTCCATCATCAGATAGCACATGATGATTTTGATCCATCAGAATCGATACAGGTTTAGCTCCAAGTAGGCCGGACTCAGATATAATATCTAGTGCGTACTTGCGTTGACAAAGATAAATACCCGAGGAATTACGTGCAACCTCGATGCCCAAGAAATACTTTAGATGACCAAGATCCTTCATATGAAAACATGATCCCAAATAATCCTTGAAAACTGCAATTGCCGTCGGAGAAGTACCCGTGATCACCAAATCGAAACCAGGGGGAGGCTTCATGTATACCTCCTCGTGAAGATCACCGTGAAGAAACGCGTTGTGGACATCCATTTGATGTATTTCCCAATCCCGAGCAGCGGCAACGGCAAGAACAAGACGTACCGTAACCATTTTTGCAACCGGAGCAAACGTTTCGTCGTAATCAAGACCTTCAATTTGATTATTCCCAAGAACAACTAACCTTGCCTTATAGCGTTCAATCGTACCATCGGAACGATATTTGATCTTCAAAACCCATTTGCTTCCTATTGCTTTCTTCCCGGGGGGAAGAGTGTCGAGAGTCCATGTTTCATTCTTCTCGAGAGCTTGTATTTCAGATTTCATGGCGTTTCTCCAATTTGTATCAGCCAACGCATCTTTATATGATCTAGGTTCGGTTCCGGAAGTCACGGCGGCAAGGAAAGCACGGTGAGTCGGCGAAAACTGGGCACAAGTGACGTAATGCTCAATCGGATAGACAACAGAGGAGGATATAGTCGAATCGTGGTTAATCTGTACCGTATTAGTGACAAAGTCACGTAGACGAGTAGATGGAAGCCTAACACGCTGTCCTTTCCCAAGCTGAGGCGACGCCGTGACACCCAAATCAGAATCTGTTGGAATAGATGCTGCTAGCGGCTCTGAGTCGGCAATGGGAGGCGAAATTGCCGATGAACCCCCCTGGCTTCAGTATTCGAGTCATCACGAGAAGTCTCCGGAATTACAGGAGGTGCTGAAG
>CM071862.1:1795451-1842038 GCA_036759665.1 Gynandropsis gynandra
CGATATTTGAGGAGGACGATATGGTCGATATCGATGCATTGATCGATGATTTTGATGGGCGTCCAACCCTTCCGATCATCGATCCTGATCGTTCGCCGGGAACGCTCTGGTATATATTTAATATTATCTATTTTATTGTTAAATATTTTAAATATAATCTAATGTTTAATTTAAATGTTTCAGGTTTGATGAAGATGACGTTTTGAAACACACAAACAACGTCATAATCCAAGGTTCCCTCCAAGACGAACTTTACTATTCCTGGCAAGTTACGCCAGAAGTAGTGCGCCAGCGATGGTGGCGCACTTTTATAGTAAGTTTTTCTATTAAATTTAATATTTCTTTATATAACATTGATTATAATACTAATTGTATAATGTTTATTTCAGCGTTCATACAGGTGGAGGCGAAAGGACACAAATCGCATATATAGTGCATGGATGCACGATATGCAAGTGAGGTTGCGGCTTATGATGAACGGTGCGAAGCGTAATTACTACGCCAGCAGCCGCAAACCAACATGGGCAACGGATGCGGTCTTCAACAAAATGATCCAACATTGGGAGTCCGCTGAATTCAAGGCCAAGAGCGAAAAGGCCAAAAAATGTCGCTACGGTGAGAAAGTTCCCGGAGATGGCCCGCATCGCCATACTTCGGGATCAAAATTCTTCCCGAAACGAAAGAAAGTGTTGGTAAGAATCTAAATTTATTTCTTTATATTTTTTTATGTAAAATATTAATCTAACTAAATTTATTTTATATTGCAGATGCAACGGATAGGAAGAGAGCCGACTTTTCTTGAGCTGGTTTTAGAAACCCATGCCAAGAAGAAGCCGGTTGTCGGAGAAGCGGTCGGCGAACCGGAACTCGTCGATCCACGGGCGGAGCGAACCGTGCGAGCTGTGACAGAGAAGATCACACAGCAATCGCAAGCTTGCGGTTCAAGCGCCGACGACCTAAGTCCTTTACAAAAGGATAAAATTTATTTAGAGGTATATTTTTATATTATTTTTATTTTATAATTATTAATTTCGTAATGTGTAAAGAACTAACATTAATTTTGTTTGTTTTGTAGTCGGTGAGACCGTATAAGGGACGTCTATACGGTCTCGGGGCGTTGCAGAAAGATATCGTCGAAGACGCCACCTCGGTACCTCCCGTTGTGCAGGAGACTTTCTCGCAACAACGGAGGATCGAAGAGCTCGAAGCCAAGGTTCAGCACTTGGAGAGCGTGATCGAGCTCATGTCGGGGCAAGGGAGGGGATCAACATCGCTGCAAGAACCGCGTCCCGATTCAGATGCTACACCTTCTAGAGGTGACGGCGAACGTCGAGACGATATCGACCCCGCAGATTTAGCTGAAATGTAATAGGTTAATTAGTAGCGTAGTATAATTTGGAATGTTTAATATTTAAACTTTTAAATTTTAAATGTTTTGTTAATTTTTTTAATTTTTTTTAATTTTTTTAATTTTTTTTTCAAATATCCCAACGGACGTCCGTTAGATTTTCTAACGGGCTTCCGTTGGAATGTTTTTCCCGCCAAACGGTGACGGACATCTGTTGCGCGTTGCCGAGCTAAATGGTGACGAACGTCCGTTGCGCATTGCCACCAATTAGCAACGGACGTCCGTTGTTCCTTCCCGCCAATTTGCAACGGACGGCCGTTGCAACCTACAATTCCTGCTCTTTTTCAATTTCCCTTTCCAACGGACGTCCGTTAAAGCCTGCAACGGACGTCCGTCGGTATACGGCAACGGACGCGGGCTTCCGTTACAATATTTGCAACGGATTTGTCCGTTGGAACATCCCGTCACCACTTGCAACGGAATTTATCCGTCGCCCATCCGTTGCGAATTGTGACGGATCCGAATTTCTAACGCGCTATTCCCAACGGACTGAAATCCGTTGCAGTCCGTTGCAAAAGGCCATTCCCAACGGATTTTTGGCCTTTTCCAACGGATATGTCCGTTGGAAATAGCCTGTTTTTTTGTAGTGGATTGATCGTATTATCCATATGAACAAATGTATCATTTCATCTTCCATCTTCATATTCCTCTTCCATTTTTTCCTATCATTTCACTGAAAGCATACCTTATTAACATAGTTAAGTAGTTCAAATTTATACTTCACTCGTCTTGCACTATTCTTTATGTTCACAGCTTCTAAACTCTTATGAGATGTTATAGACTTGATGTTGTTCATTTTTTTCCACTCCAATATCTTCTTAACAACTTGAAAAACAAATTATTTACCATATAAAACCATAATTCTTAGTATCACATACAAAAACATGAATCAAGAAGAATTTTATACCGAGTAACCTTCATTATTCTACTTTCAAGCATGGTGATTCTATGTTCAATCGAACTTTTGTCTCTACTTCTTCAAAGAGCCAAACAAACACCTTTAAACTATTCCTTTTTTCGGATTTATACCATATCCAATCATTTTGGATAATAAACGAACGAGAATTTCTCCAAACCATGATCTGCATAAGATATGATGACGTTGTTTAATGATAAAACATTACAAAAAACTCAAAGTTTCCAACGGACGGGGAAACAGATCCGTTCATTGATATGAAATGGCAACGGATTGTAACGGATTTATGAATACTTTCAACGGGCACAAATCCGTTGCAATCCGTTACAAATTTCAACAGAGGTTTAACGGATATTGTTCGTTGCCCCATCTATTGCAATTCGTCACAATTTTAACGGGTTGTTAATATATTTATTCTATTGGTCGTTTCTGTTGGAAGTCCATTAGAAGCCGGTAAAAAAATTTCAACGGTCATTCGTTGCTAACTGTAACGGATGCCCGTTACAAATGGTAATGGATGCCCGTTGAAATAGTTAATTTCGAGGATCACCGGTAGAAATAAATTCACGTGATCTTGCAACGGACATCCGTTGCAATTGCCAACGGATGTCTGTTGGAAATTTCACTATTTATATCAAAACGAAAGATTGCATCAAACCATCAATAACAAGTATCTTTGTATCCATTTTTGAATCCAAACCTACCTTCATAAATTGTCTCACCCCTGGGAATCCTATTTGGATTCAATAACGTAGACATTTATGCTGGTTTTGGCGACGGAGGTAGCCGACGGAGAGGATCCGAGTCGAGTCCGACACTTCACCTCTGAGTTGAAGCCATTCCCTAATTTTTTTCCTTTTCTGTTTATTGTTACCATATGTTAATAATGTGATTGAGAGAAAGATCTTAATGAAAGTTTAGTTTTAAAGGAAAAATAATCTAAGGAAATAAAAGTTTTGAAATTAATTTTTGACCCTATATTTCGCGTCGTTTCACTTTTTTGCTCACCGCTTGAGTTCGACATGAAATCAGTTCCAATTACATCACCATTCTTAAAACCTTAAATATTGTAATGTGCAAAAATAACGGATTGTAACGGATTTGTAAGCACTTTCAACGGGCACAAACCGTCGGAATCCATTACAAATTTCAATGGAGGTTTAACGGATATTGTCCGTAGCCCCATCCATTGCAATCCGTCGGAACTTTTAACGGAATGGTAATAGATCTCTTTCGTTGGCCATTTCCGTTGGGAGTCCGTTAGTGGCTGTGGAAAATTTTTTCAATGGGCATCCGTTGGAATTTACGAAAGATTGAACACAATGGGTGATTTAAAAGAATCAGTAGAATGCGGTGGAGATCGTGGGCATCGTAAACCAAAAGGTAAAGGTAAATGGCATAACTGGTATAAACGTAGTATCTTTTGGGAACTACCATACTGGAAATCATTGATATTATGTCATAATTTAGATGTTATGCATATCGAAAAGAACTTTTTCGATAATATCATCAATACTGTTTTAAATGTGACGGGTGAAACTAAGGATATTATACATTCAAGAAAAAATTTGAAGTCAATATGTCGACGACCTGAGTTGGAATTCAGAGATGGAAGAATCACCTATCCCGGTATTCAGATTGTCTAGTCCGTCAAAAACGACATTATTAAAATGGTTAAAAGAGGACGTTAAGTATCCAAATGGATATGCATAGAACATTGCTCGGTGTGTGGATATTGTTGGTTCGAGGCTGATCGGGTTGAAAAGTCACGATTGTCACGTTTTCATGCAGCGACTCATTCCAATTGCATTTGTTGAGCTCTTACCACGGAATGTTCACGATGTGCTATGCGGAATCAGCATAATTTTTAGAGATATATGTTTAAGGAATTTAAAAAGGGATGACTTGGATTTAATGAAAAACAATATCTCTAAAGTATTATGTGCATCGGAAAAAAAAATTGCCTTCATTCTTCGATGTCATGGAGCATTTGCCAATACATTTACCAGATGAGGCACTACTCGGCCGGCCAGTTCAATTCAGATGGATGTATCCTTTCGAAAGGTTTTTCTTTCATTTAAAGAAAAAAAGAAAAAAACAAAGCACCGGCCGAATGATCTATTGTCAAACAATACTTGCTGGAAGAAATCATATATATCAGCACATTTTATTTGGAGTCGCATATTCAAACGAAAGAACGACATGCAACGAATGATCACACAAACTATTTGTATTAATATAATCCACAGTTCGGCACAATCCTAGAGATGTTTACACCGATTGGACATACAGGAGGTAAATCCGAGGAATATTGGTTAACACCATATGAGTATAATCACGTCCACACATATATACTACTAAATTATCAAGAATTATTACCGTTCAATGAACAATCGAAGGAAGACTCGCCCATCGATGAATCTACTGAAGAAGAAATGAAAATACAATAATGTGTATGATGTGTAATAAATGTAAATGATGTGTAATGTACATGACGTGTAATGTACATGATGTGTAATAATATAGATGATGTGTAATCGAACAATCGAAATGTTAATACAATCGAACAGTTTATATAAACGATGTTTATTGTATTAGAAATTAGAATTTTATAATACTAACAGGGCATCCATTGGAAATATTAACGGATGCCCGTTGACACCCGAAATCGCTCGATACACTTTGAAAAAATTTCTAAGTTTTCCACATTTCTAACGACATCTGTTGAAAATTTCAAACGGACACTCGTTACAAATATTCCAACGGGCATTCGTTTGGAAACTGTAACGGTCGAAAACTTCTTAGGGTAACCCATATTCCAAAAAATTTGGGTTATTCGGGTTTGTCTGATTTGGGTCAGTCCGGATAACCCGGATTAGCCGCCCCTAGTTCTTAGAGTTGAGATTCATCAATGTTCATACATGTATTCATCAATGTATCATCAAAATATCATGTAAAAAGAAACAAAATTCTATAAATATTACAAATATATGGATATCTCGTTGTGATAACCATAGTAATGGGATTTTACCTTTCAAAAGGATGTAGATATTCACAATTCAATCAAACATACGTATGTGCGATATGGAGATCTCGTTGTGATAACCATAGATCTTTCTCCTTACTAACATATCAACCAATTCTGTAATATATATCCGGAACATCCGATACTGGATATGAAAATGTCACGCCACCATCAAAATATATGTTTGTATTTCTAGTTCGCGTTTGAACATGTGGCTCAAAGTAGTATGAGGTGAAGAACCATCTTTCCTCATTCACGTATTGTTCCATGATTGAATCTTCCGTACGAGCTTTTTGTTTGGTGTTTTTCTTCAGATGAATCATAAATCTCTCGAATGGATACATCTAACGAAATTGAAATGGATCTCCTAATGCAGTTTCGTGCGGTAAATGAACTATCATAACATCAAATAATGACGATGGGAAAATCTTCTTTAAGTTACAAAGTATAGTTACTATGTTATTTCCACTTTACGAACCACATCCATACTCAGATTTCTCGCACATAAAACTCGGAAGAATAGGCCAATACCTAAAACATGAAAGTGTTATTAGTATATTTAACAATTGTTATTCATAATATTAACAAAATGAACCATATACCTCTAATTTCTTTGTATGCATGTTTGTCCATTAATTTTGAAAAACATATCGGAAGTAATCTTTGCATGAATACATGACAATCATGAATTTTTATCTCTAATAACTTTCCTCCATGAATGCCCATGCACCTTCCGATATTAGACGCATAACCATCGGGAAATTTCACGTCTTCATTCAACCATTTTAACAATTTATATTTCTTATCATTTGACAATCTGGATATTGGAACTCGCGTTTTACCGTCATTACTTATATGTAACTCCTTTTGTGAGCAATACTCTTCTAGATCCGTGCGTGATTTGATATTATCTTTCGTCTTTCCTGTGATATTCAGTACCATGTTGATGATGTTATCAAATTTTTTTCTCTATGTGCATGACATCAAGATTATGTCGAACTTTCAGATTTTTCCAATGCGGCAAATCCCAAAATATGCTCTTCTTGTACCAATTATGAATAATTCTATATCCACCAATTCTCGAATGATTGTTCCCTCTGCAATCTATACTCCTAGGAATACCCAAAGCAAGAAGTTGTACATACAAAATCTCTTCACCTGTCAAAACTGGAGGAGGAGATTTTCGCACAACTATATTCCTTTTACTGTTTCTCTTATTGGGTCGTAATGTATCATTAGTAGGAAGAAAACGACAATGAAAATCAAACCAGCTTGTCTTATGTCCATATTTCAACTGAAAAGCATCTGTTTCATCCATGAAATATGGACAAGCCGATCGACCATGCGTGTCCATCCAGATAACATACAATAAGATGAAAAATCACTTATTATCCACATAAGAGCACCTCGTAACATAAAGCCTACATCGTACGCTTGAACTCCTTTCCATAATTCTTTTAATTCTTCAATCACTGGTTGAAAAATATATCCAGACTTCTTTTCGGAAGATTAGGCTCGAGAATCAATATTGTTAAGAACAAAAACTCCATTTTCATGCACATATCAGGTGGTAAGTTGTACGGTGTCAATAATAACTGGCCACAATGAATAATTCTTCCCAGTCATCCCAAATGGATTAAAACCATTGGTATAAAGGCCTAAATAAACATTTCAACTCTCAACTGCAAAATCAGGATATATCTTGTTAAAGTGTTTCCACGCCTAACCGTTTGAGTGATGACACATCTCTCCTTCACGACTTGAATGTTTAACATGTCATCTATTGTCGCTTGCGGTTTCCTAAGATTGATACATTCTTTTAATCTGTCTGTAATTGGTAAATACCACACACGATGATATGGAATCAATTTTCTGTTCTTTGTCAAATAAAACCGATCTTTTCCACAAAATCGAGAATTACTCAAATCCGATGTCTCTCTCCAAAAAATAATGCAATTGTCTGGAAAAATATCAACCTTTTGAGATAGTAATAAACCCAATGATCTCATCATTTTCTTTGTCTTATAATAAGAGTCTATTGCATTGTTATCTTCAGGAAAATAATCTATTACTAATTGCAATATAGAATTCATGCAATTCTCAGATAGATTATTTTCAGTCTTCAAATTTATCAAACATGCAGATAGAGACAACTGTGAAAGACTGCTCTAACATTTCAAAAAAACTTTTTGCTTCTTTATTCGGATCTTCTTCAACACCTTCGTTTCTTTCACCAAATACATTTTGCACCATTTCCACATAAGGGTTCATTTCCACACCTTGAAAAGTCTCAAACACTTCATGATATACAATGTCGTACTAAAATTTTCCACAATATTACTAGGTCGTGGCGCAAAATTCCCTCCATGACATAACCACATGAAATAATTCGCAGTAAAACCTCTTAAATAAAGATGATTCCAAACGATTATCTCATTAACAAATTTTTCATTTTTGCATTTGACGCATGGACAAACCAACTTATCGGTTTCTTTATAAACTTGTTGATTTGTCGCCATCGTCATAAACTGTGTAACTTCTATAAACTCCTTCGATACACCTTGAGTTTCTAGGTTAATTCTTCTGTACATCCATTGTCTAGAAACAAAAATATTCGATCTCGAAAAAGATACCATTATAATCGCAAACAATAAGAAGATATGTAGTGAAAGATGTGAGAATTATGTATGAAAAACTTATCAAAGTTTGAGGGGTTAAATAGATAATTTCTGGACGGATTACGGACAGATTACAAACTAAGACAAATAGTTACCAACGAGTCGTCCTGAATCCGTCTCTAGATGGATATGTGGTCGTCCCAGTTTAGGGACGATGGCCGACGGGCGTCCCTAATCCGGGAATCTCTCCAGATACGTTTCCAATCGTCCATATATATGGACGACTTAAGGACTCTTTATCTCATACACAAATTTCCGGACGGATTAGGGATTAATTTCTTTTCTCGTCCCTTTTTCGTCCGTAACCAGTCCTTAAATTTAGGGATAGACTGGTCAGTCCGCAAATTCCGTTCGTAATCTTAAAATTTCTAGTAGTGATTCATATACACACATTACATATATATATATATATATTATGAGTATTATTTGAATGTATCTCTATGTGACACAACCTTTAATAAGATTTAAATTATTTGAATCCATTGATTCTAAAAATAAGCTCTTGTATGAAAGATATAGATTTTCTTTTTCATATGAAGTGATATGAAAATAAAACTTTGTTATCTAAAAGAATATATAAAAAATCATAAATGTTATTCAATCCAAAACTCTAAAAATGAACATCTGGTAAAAAATCTCCTAATAAAATTAAAATAATGTATCATTAAAACGAATATTTAGTCATAAATCTTCCAATAAAATAAAAAGGCATCATTTTCCAAGAATTCTATCCGTTGTGGTTTAATTTCATACATCGTATAAAACATAATGATCATTATTATGGCTTAATTTCATACATCCTATAAAACAAAATAATCATTATTATATCTTTTCATCATGTGTTTATATCTGAACTTTTAATTATCAAGTTTTGATGATTATTTAATATATGTTTATTGTTCATACACATAACATATAATTACACATTGTTTAGATCATAGAAGTATAATTCTTTTCATAGTACTCATATCATAACTCGATAATGATTTCTTGATGGTTCAAGAATTATATTGAGATATCTCTAGATTCAAATTTAATTATTATATAATATTCTTATATTTTGTTGTGCAAGTATTTGTGTCAATACTCGAGTACATGAATTATATAATCTAGTATCTCTTTTTTATTTGTTTATTATCTATAAATTTTTAGAAAGAAAAATTGAGTTTTTGAGCTGTTATTTTCAAAATATATGTCATACGAGATTGAGAATTTACCATTGTAATACTCATGCACATACAACTTCCACTTATGTATATATTGTTATACACTTTTAATCTGTTGAATCTCTCATTTTGAACAACACTAATCATATAACACCACATGTGTGTAGAGAAAATGTAATTTTAAAAATGGAACTAAAAAAATGCTACGAAACTAACGCATCATTATTGATCACTTTGTTATTCGAATTCAATAAATCAATTGATTCAGTGTTTTGATTTTTTAAACCGCACCCATGATGTTTTCCTCCATTATTTGTGGTTCAATCGATTTTTTATATAACATAAAAGGAATATAAATCTCTTTATCAATCAAATAAATAAAACAAAAATAAAATTTTTTGTCAATCACCCAAACCAATAACATATTGGTACTTATTACATATAAACTCATATGATAAATATAATTTTATTTATCTAAATAAATAAACAAAATGAATTATGTAATTCAAAACCTTAAAAGTGTTCTAAAAATCTATCTAGGCGTCTGCCTAGGCGCTGGACGCTCTCTGGCCGCCCGACTAATCTCTAGGCGATTTTTTTTATAAAAAGTGGGTAACATCAAAACGACGTCGTTTTGGTACTTAAAGGAAAAAAACCTAACAATGACACATATCTATGCGTTTATCTTTTATTGACTTTGCCATCATCATTTCATTTGTCTTCTTCTATCTATTCCATCGTTTATTGTCTTTATGTGAGTCTCTTGTCCTCGCATTTGTATCTAATCCTCGTCTTTGCCTACATCCTTGTTTTCTTATCTTCTATCGTCTCTCGTATGTTGTCATCGTCTTCATCTCTTGTCATCGCCTTCATTTCTCATCTTCATCTTTGTTTCATCTCCACCCTTGGCTTCATCTCTCGCATTCACCCTCGCCTCTCGCCTTTGCCCTTGTCTTGGTCTAACATCATCCTCACTCGACGTCCATTTTTTATATTTTGTTTGTTTAATTTTATTTGTCGTCTTGATATTGTGAATTTAATACTTATAAATATTTTTTGTAAATACTAAACTTATTTATTTATATACTTTTTTTATAAAATTAAGTACATTATAATTATATTAAAGAAAATATATATATCAGCCTAGCTCGCCGAGACACCGCCTAGGCGCTCTGGGTGCCAGGCGCTTGTTGTCCGTCCGTCTAGCGCCAAGCATTTTCTTGAACCTTTAAAAGTAAACCTTTAGTCATAAGTTTCCCATCATATTTCCAAACCGTCTCCTTTTTTTTAGGTTTTTATTTCTTATGACTTGATTCCATCCATGCCACAAAATATAACTACCATTACCACGTATTTTCACCATAAGAAAATACGTTTGTTCGGTGTCTATATCATACATCTTAACTGGAACACCTTGATGAATGTTTTGTGTACGTTCATTGCCCCATACACATAACACATTTTCCGCATTGCTCGAGCAGTTAGAAATAAAATGTGATAGTCCATGGATCATATTGAGATAATCCGATATTCAAATTCATGTTTATTGTTGTTGTAATTTTCGTAGTTTATGATGTGTGATAATTTGTGTATATGGAGAATAATACTGACACATTGATTGATTTATATAGCCTAAGAAAATATAATATTTTTTTTTATTTCTTTTTATGACAATGAATATTTTCAATAAATTTTGTAACAGGTGTTGAACATTTTATATTTATTGATGTAACAATATTAAATTAATAAATTAAACAATAATATTATTAATTATGATGCTCATGCACGTCTAATTTGCACATATTTGCTTTATTTATCTACTCTTATGAACTTTTTTGTTGGATCTCTCATTTTGAACAACATTGTTGATAAAATACCATATATCTTAAAAAATTAAACGAATAATATTAGGTTGATTAAAGATATTATTCAATTTTAAAAATGTATGTAATGTTATTTAATTTTGAATTAAAAAATTCTAAATTTATTCTAAACTGGTAAACACCTATTCAATTAAGGATATTTCCTCTTCATGATATTAATAATAAATTTCACAAACATTTCTAGACGAATCAATGTGAAAAGTGTAGGAACAATCCTTTATACAATATGAATATAATATAATAAACAATGAACTTAGAAACAGAAACAACAAATATAAATACCGAACGTTTGATCGAGGCCTACTACCAGTGTCCTAAGACAAAATTTGTTTCCGCCTAGAGGATTCAACGATCACCGAATTGTCTTCTGCCGAATCTACTTTGTATTTTGTTTTTATTAGAAGAGAGCATAACGAATAATTTTTTTCTTCAATGGCAAGTCTCTATTTATAGAGCACTTAGGAGCCAAAATTCGGTTAACCTTGAACAATCATGACTGTTCATAAGGTTGTGACTGTTTGAGGGAATGGTTGTGTCTTTTCAATTCAAATCCGAAGGGTTGTGTCTCTTCAGTTCAAATCCGAAGGGTTGTGTCTCTTCAGTTCGAATTCGAAGGGTTGTGTCTCTTCGGTTCAAATCTGAAGGGTTGTGTCTCTTCGTTTAATAGTTGCGTCTGTTCATAATCCGAAAAAGTTAAACTTAAGATTAAAAAGTAAATTCGGATTTAATCAAAGACCCCAAGACCCCAAGGCCCCAAGGCCCTATCTTTGACATTTAATATATATTAAATGTCCACAAGTCTTTTTACATTCCCATTCCAAAACCCCTCACCAAGCTCATGTCATGGTTCAAATGGCTAAGGTGGGAAAGCATTTATATAGTGTATTAAATACTTTCCATTTTCCAATATGGGACTATGTCCCTTCATATGCCCTCTCTTCATTTTTCTATCAAAAAGAACGTCTGCGAAAAGTATATAACCACGTGATATGCACGGTTTTAGGCCCAGAATTTAGAATTGTGGTGAATTATATGGGCTTTTTTGTTAAGCCCAACTTATATGAGCTTTGAGGCAACCATATGAGAGCAAAAAGTTAATTCGATTTTTTATCTCTCGTTCTACCCTTGTATTGGAGTGATGGAGCAGTAGATAGATAGAGAGAGAATCAGATCTTTTCGGAAGGTGAAGGTGAAGATGTTGTGCTTAAATATCTCAACCAACGTCAACCTCGACGGAGTTGATATGTCTTCCATTCTCTCTGAAGCTACATCCACCGTTGCCAAAATCATCGGAAAGCTTGAGATTGAGAATGTAAATCTCTATCTCTCACACACGAACTTGAACTCATATTTTTTTCAATGATTGGTACTGGAGCTTCCTCTGTTTGATTTTATCTATCTTCTTTGTTTTATTTTCAGTATTTTATAGAAATTTAAGGTATACGAGCTTTTGCTATTTGTTTCGTGAATAATTTCTCCCGAGGTAGTGGTCTAGGGGATCTCGAGGGATTTTAATCAGTGAAAATTGAGAATCCTAAGTAAATTAAGCCTGATGATTTGTATTTCTGATGTTCCCGTCTTTAATTTGTAGATATTGTTAGCAAAGTAGGTTTCAAAAGACGTGTTAGACATGCTAATAATAATTCACTCGAAAGCATTTTTATTCATTATCAACATTGTTATATTTGAATATCTAGTTAGAAAAAAGAAATGTGATTTATATTTGCGGACCATTAAAACACTTTTTTTATTTATGAAAATAAGGTTTCTTAATTGCACAATTCTAACCCTTTTTAACCCAATAACGTTTAATCTGTAATCATTTCTATTATTGATTATATAATTATTCATAATAAAAAATTACGATTTAATATCATCAATTCATCGTGATTCACTCGTCTCTGCATCTTCTTCTACCCCTTCCATCCCACTAAATCCCTAATCATATTTCATTTTCATTCTTTTGAAGCCTCAAGAACGGGAAATGTCGAGTCTCCGTCGGATCCCCGGTGAGAATCGGTTCTGGTTCTACGCCGATAAGGAAACTGCAACAGGAGCGCGAGGAGAGGCAGAGGAAGAGGCTGCAAGAGAGAAAAGGATGATCGTGGAGAAGCCACTGCGTCAGAGGGATTTCCCCGTTCAGGAGTTGACTCAATCTCCTGAAACTACGGCGGCATCGAAGAAGGAGAAGAGAAGAGCCTCGTCGTCTGTCTCTTCGGATTGCTCTGTGTCGGGTCGAGTCACGAGCGACGACTCGTCGAATTTGGGGCGGTTTTTGGAGTATACCACTCCCGTTGATCCTGTGCAGTACTTGCCTAAGGTAACTCTCCAATTCCGATTTTTTTGCAGAATCTGCGGAATTGGTGCAATCTAAAGAGCCATAATTGTCTGAGAATCGGTGTTTTGCCGTATTGCTTTCGCCTGCATTGGCCATTGAATCATTTGAAGCTTATATATATATATATGTAATGTATGTGTGTATATATATGTAGTTGTTGCAGACATTATTTTCCCGCCGATTTATAGGTGAATTTTCACCCTCAGGGGGTCCGGTATGCTCAATGGAGGAAGATGCCATGATATGCTCTGAATCACTCTCTCACCAAACCCTAGCCTCCATCAGATCACTCATAATCAACCCCAATACCTCCGACTCCATAATCTCTTCGGTCTTCGACTTCCTCACTCGTCTTCTCTCCCTCAGCGGCGACTCCGCGGTTCTCCGCCATGTCCTCAAGCTCCTCTCCGACCTCGCCTCCAGGCGCCAAGGCTTAGCCCCACGGGTCTTCGACTCGGTCCGTTCCAACTTGCTCCGCCTCCAATCCGCCGATTCGCTCGCCGTCCTCGCGTCGATATCCGAGCGAAACCCTAGCCTCAGCTCCGCGCTTTCTGAGATCGATGGCGAGGTGTTTGCGTCTATCTGCCTCCAACAGCAGCCTGTTTCCGATCGGTTGTGGCTTCTGAGGAACGCGGAGAGGTTCTATGTGCCGTCGTCTCTGCTTTTCACCTTGTTTCTGGGGTTTACCAAGGATCCATATCCGTTAATCAGGAAAGCAGCTCTAGACGGACTGGTTACTCTATGTAAGACTGGTGATTTCGATCAAGCCCATGCCATCGAAGGTTGCTATTCCCGTGCCGTGGAGCTTCTCGGTGATGTAGAAGATAGTGTCAGAGCTGCTGCAGTTTGCGCTGTAAGCTGCTGGAGGATAATTTGTCTGTAGAAAAAATAGTTATTCGCCGAAACGCTACAATCTCTAATTGGTTTTTGGCAACGTTTTGAGTGCTCAGGTCATCGAGTGGGGAAAGTTGTCGATAGCTTCCAAGGAAGAGATTAACAGAAGTGGGTGCAGAGATAATGTGTTTCTCCAGGTATTGGGCTCTCCTCTGTCTCATGCAATATGTAACTATTATTGTTCAAAATAGTTTTCCATTAAATGTGAGGTTCACATATTACTAATATGTAGAAGAGTGTTTCACGTAATCCATTGTGCTTTTTAAGTTTAACTAAAGGCACCTCAAAGATAATTGCTTGCAAATGCCAGTCTTAACGCCCTTTCTACGGCTGTGCCGTGTTGCAAACTGCTGGAAGAAGAATGATTATGTTTCACCTAACATCAAAAAGACCAAACCAAGTGAAAAATAGAAACCTTTGAGTTGAAGTCCTCCAACAGAGTCACAACCATAGAAGACATTTGGCTTTAGAGTAGTCTGTGTGATACATATGGCCATTTGATTGAACACAAAGAGTCCACATTGATGGAAACAGATTCTGGTGATATTGACAGCCTCTCGAGTAAATCTTGAGATCACAGGATATCTGCAAGAGAACATTGAGCAGCATAACCTTTTTGTGGCAAAGTCTTTGTATGATTGGTCTCAATTGTATTATAACTGTGTTTCTCATGTTGGCTTATCTTTTCAGATTTGTTCAATGGTGAGAGATATGAGTGTAGAAGTTAGAATTGAGACCTTTAAAGCGCTTGGGAAGATACAAACTGCATCAGAAAGCATCTTACTGCAAACGCTGTCTAAGAAAGTTCTGGGAGGCTCAAAACAGAAGAAACTGGAAAATGATGGCTCTGATGATTCGCCTCGAGTCCCCATTGCCGTTGCTGCTGGAGTTTTCATCCATGGTCTTGAAGACGAATTTTATGAGGTACCAAAGGCTAATTGTTCTGTCCCATTACCGTTTTTTAACATAGGTAACACGAAATCACTAGATCATGATGCATTATAACTCTTGTATCCATACAAGTGCACGTGTGACAATATATCACTCTGTGTAAATGACTTTACTTCAGTTTGATCGTTTCTGATTTTTGGGCATCTCCTTCATATAGATGTTTCTTTATTATGACACTCTGAGCTCATTCTAAAGGTACGAGAAGCTGCGGTTGACTCCTTACACTCCCTCTCAGTCCATTCTATCAAATTTGCCGCTGAAGCTATGACCCGATTGATGGATATGCTATATGACGATAATATGGTTGTCAGGTTAAAAACTTTAGAGACAGTACATCGTATGGCAAACTGTGGGAACCTGAAAATGCATGAAACTTACATGCCCGCTGTAAGTCTCCATCTCCTCCTATTGTTCTGCTGTAGTCATGGATCTCCGCATAGATCTTGTATTTATTGTGACGTTTTGGCTGATTACTGTGGTTTCTAGTACTTGTTTGCATTCTATGGTAATATTAATTAGACTCTAGTGTTTCACTACTAAAACCAATCTAATGGATTGGATTCATGGTTTGAATTTGGGGGTGTTTAGCTCTAGTTGAGTTTAGAAGCTAATTTAGAAGAAAATATCATTTGATTTTGCAGTTTTTAGATGCTGTTGTTGATAGCTTTGAGAATATAAGATCTGTGGCAAGAGAAATTCTTAAACTTGTGAAGCTAACTGAGCTGAAGCTGTTCAAACAATGCATCGATGGCATCATCAAAAGTTTGGAGATGTATCCACAGGTCAGGAACTTGCCTACTATTCCTCATGTTAGATTCTCCGGTACAAGACCAATTAGCTTTCTGGCTTTTCCATCAAGTCTTATCTATCCTTTCTGAACCTCACTTTCTTTACCAATTCATTGTAGGACGAACCTGATATCCTCTCTGCTCTGTTCTCCATGGGTCAAAACCATGCAAACTTTTCAGTCAATGTGATTAAGATAGTTAGTCATGAAGTAAGTGAAGTGTGTATACTATACTGTGTATAATCATTGTTAGTGTTGCAATACTAATCATTACTTTGCTTTCCCTTCAGCTGGAGGCTTCTTCTTCCAAGAAATCTGAATTGACCAGCAAAAGAGTAGCCGCATTTCTGGTGCTGGGCATCTCAACCCCTCTGTCAAACAAAAAGATTATCACTTCCATGTCGCCTAGGATTTTTTCTTATTCGTGTTCAATGCTGGGGAGGTTTTCTCATGCACTCAGCGATACGATGGACAGGGATACCCTTTTGGCTTACTTATCACAGTGCAATCTTCAATCAGGTTCATCTGGAGCGGAGTTCAACAAGATGGATTCTTTCTTACATGTCTACAAACGCAGTAATGCAGAAAGAAACATCTATACACACGAGAGAGAAAATGCAGCTTCAGAAGTAGAAATGAATATGGAGAAGTCTATAAACCTTATTCTTTCGAAAATCAAGGTTGTGTGGTCTCTGTCACAATCAGGATGCAGAAATGAAGCACTACTAGCATTGAGGTTACGCTTTCTATTATCTTTTGAATTTCCCGCTGTTAAGTAACTAATTTCATCAGCCAACATGTTTCTCATTGTTGTTGTTCTCCAGGGCTTGCAAACGGGAGGTTTCCATCTGTACAACCGAATCTGCAGACTCCGCGGGATCATTAGAATTTATTCGTCGGTATATCTCAGTGATAAAACTTCTCATTAGAATATGTCCTCACTTTGAACACACGGGAACACTTGGCTCGAGTAGCTCCTTAGAACTGGAAGTCCTGATAGGAAAGCTGGAGACGAAGCTAATGGAGATAAGGTGTAGATCCATAGGGCTGTCCTCAAAAGAAGAGTCACATGTTGTGGAGCTTCTAGTCCTTAGCTGCTTTCTAAAACTCTGCTGTGGCCCTACGACCCTACAAAAGCTCTCTTCAGCTGTGGCTCGATTACAACTCCTCCATGAACAACACTGTACCATCCCATCAGATTTTCTCAAGGAAACTAATAAATTGCTGCAAGAGATCGACAGCCCTGGTCAGGCGGTTGGTTTCTACAAGTTAATCAATCTTTTATCTATTGAAAAGTTAAGCATTTCAGGGAATCTGAGATGGGTTAGCGCGGAGCTTGAGGTTCCTGGTAATGGAATGTACAATCCGATTTGCTTTGTGTCAGGACTACCCGTGGGTATACCATGTGAGATCACTTTACATAATGTGGGAAGCGAGACGCGGTTGTGGCTGAGGATATGTAGCGGTGGTGAAACGTCACAGTTTGTGTTTGTGGATCCAAAAGTGTACAAGGGAGATGGGAATGCAAAGAGATTCACATATTGTGCAATGGTTTATGCAATTCCAAAGGCGGTCCGTTTAACGGTGAGAGTCTCTATAGGCATGGAAATGTTTTGTGAAGATGATTGTTACAAGAAAAGGGGTCATGGTCCTAAACATTGCCTGACATATCTGTGTCCAGAAAGAGAAGTTTATCTCTCTCTACTTGTGCCATCCATGTAAGTTATATGGCCTCTCAAGTTGATGGGTTTTATTCTGAAGTTTTTCTCGATTTTGATTATGTTATATTTTATTAATATTTTCATACATTTTACCAATATATTGTATTGTATATATTTGTGTATAAACGTGTGTACAACCAATAATAATAATAATATTATTATTATTAAATCAATTTTTATACACATTACTATTCATAATAATAATATTTAATATTAATATTAAATTTTATTAATATTTATATTTATTATTGTTATTAGTTTTTTTTGTTATTATTAGATATTATTAATATTGCTAATTATATTGATATTTATTAAATTTTATAAAAATATATTATTAATTTTATACAACGTTGTACCAACAAATTTTGTACAACAATTTTACAACATTGTACCAAAATTTTTATATAACATTGTATCAAAATGTTGTGTCAAGTTTCGTACAAGGTTGTACAATATATTATTATTATTAGTTTTAATTATTATTATTACCATTAGATATTATTAATAATTTATTTAGATTGTATCATAAGCTATATTACATTGTATAAAAATGTTTATATTATTATTATTATTACTATTATTATTAGTGTTCATGCTAAATTTTATATTAATATTTACGTGTGTGTGGTTCAACAACATATTATCTGTTGAAGAATTTTCGAAAACTTTTCCTTAGCATACAAGAGATGAAAGAGGGTTGCTCCATGATATGAAAGAAAAAGACTAGAGATAATCTTTTTAATTCTGCAAAAAGTTATGTATCATTGGTATTGGAATTAATATTTTATTTTCAATTCTAAAAATAAGAATTTATTAAATTTATCATTAAAATAAAGTTATTTTAACAAATTAACCTCTAACCAAGTTGATAGAAACTACCACACAATGATGTTGTGAACCCTCTACATTTGTAAATAGGATTAGGAATATTGTTATGATAAGTTGTTCCACATCAGGTAGGACATGAACTTTGGGACTTGTATATATGGTGTTGGACAACCCTAAACTCTTGAGCTAGCTTTCGGGATTAGTTAGGCCCAACCCATATTTGACATGGTATCAGAGCCCGGTTCGTCCCGATTTGAATATACCGATGTTGGGCCCCCGATTGCGATGTCCACGCTCCAGGATCGAGCCTGGGCGTGAGGGGGAGTGTTATGATAAGTTGTCCCACATCGGCTAGGACATGAATTTTGGGACTTGTATATATGGTGTTGGACAACCCTAAACTCTTGAGCTAGCTTTTGGGATTAGTTAGGCCCAACCCATATTTGACAAATATCGAAAGAACACATAATTATCAATTCTAGCATTTATATTTGTCCAGAGATAAAAGGCTAAAAATGTCGATTGGTAAATTTTGAGTCAAGAATAAGAAGAAAAAGAAGAACAAGACCACCATTGATTCCTTTTTCGGTTTCTATCATGCATACAAAAATAGCATAGGTCATAAGGATCACAAAAAAAAGTCACAAAGGTCGTCTAGGTCACAGTTTTTGTCATGGATCACAAGAAAAAAAAGTTATAAGGGTCGCATGGATCGCACAAATCACAAAAAAAAAAAATCATAAATATTACATGGATCAAAAGGGTCGTTTGGATCACAAAGGTCGTATGGATCAAAGTTTCTATATTACTAGTTATTTTTCTAGTTGTATATAGTGGCTGAGTTATATACATTTATATATAATATATGATACAATCATAATATACTTATAATAATGATGATATATAAAATATAATATTAAATTGTAAATAGTTTTAATGAAAATATAATATTTACGAATTTAACTCAATAATAGTATATATAGTCATAATATGGAAAAACAGTCTATTCTCCCCTTAAAAAGCATGTTTTATTTCTATTCCCCCCTCGATTTTGACCCTCATCATATTCCCTCTCGATTTTCAATTTTCATCTTATTCCCCCTCAATATCAAAAATCTATCTAAAACCCCCTCCGTTAATTATCCGTTAATCAACTGATTTTGACCCAATTTTGATTTTAATTTTGACCCAAATATGACTCAATTTTGACCCGATTTAATCCCAATTATAATTAGTTTTGACCAAAATTTTTACTTAATTTTAACTTGAATTTTAACAATAAATCAAATTAATTATTCAATTTAATCAACTTACTTGATTTAATTGATTTCAAATAAAATTAAGTACGGTTGTTTACTTGAAACCAATTTTAACCCAAAATCGACACCAATTTTGACTCAATTTTAACCCAAAACCGATCCAATTTTGACCCAAATTATTATCTCAATTTTGACTCTTAATTTTGACTCGATAACATTAAGTATGATTTTTACTTAGACCCCAATTTAAACCCAAAATCGACCCTAATTTTAACCAAAAATCGACACCAATTTTGACTCAATTTAACCCAAAACTGATTCAATTTTAACCCAAAACCGATCCAATTTTAATCCATTTTTACTTAATTTTAATCCAAAATCGGCCCCAATTTTGACTCAATTTTAACCAAAACCGATCCAATTTTGACCCAAATTATAATCTCAATTTTGACTCGATTTAATCCGAATTTTTATTTAATTTTGACCCGAATTTTTATTTAATCCAAATTTGTACTTAATTGTGACCAAAATTTTTACTTAATTTTAACTCGAATTTTAACGATAAATCAAGTTAATTATTCAATTTAATCGACTTACTTGATTTAATTGATTTCGAATAAAATTAAGTACAAATTTTTTTTACTTGAAACCAATTTTAACCAAAAATCGACCCCAATTTTGACTCAATTTTAACATAAAACCGATCCGATTTTGATCCAAATTATGATCTTAATTTTGACTCGATTTAATCCGATTTTTTACTTAATTTTGACTTAAAATTGGATCGGTTTTGAGTTAAAATTGAGTCAAAATTGGGGTCAATTTTGGGTTAAAATTGAGATCGATTTTGGGTTCAAATTAAGTACAAATTGTGTTAAAATTTGGGTTAAAATTAAGTACAATTAAGTCAAAATTGGAGTCGATTTTGGGTAAAGTTACAGATGAAGTAAAAATCCTATTTAATTTTATCGGGTCACAATTAAGTACAAATTCGGATTAAATCGAGTCAAAATTGAGATCATAATTTGGGTCAAATTTGAATCGATTTTGGATTAAAATTGAGTCAAAATTGAGATCGATTTTGGGTTAAAATTGGTTTCAAGTAAAAAACCGTACTTAATTTTATTCGAAATCAATTTAATCAAGTAAGTTGATTAAATTGAATAATTAACTTGATTTATTGTTAAAATTCGAGTTAAAATTAAGTGAAAATTTTGGTTAAAATTAAGTATAAATTTTGATTAAATCAAGTCCAAATTGAGTCAAAATTAGGTCATATTTGGATCAAAATTAAAATAAAAATCGGATCAAAATCGGATCGTTTAATGGATAATTAACTGATAAATAACAGAAGGAGTTTTAGATAAATTTTTAATAATTGAAAGTGAATAGGATGAAAATTGAAAATCGAAAAAAATAGAATAAAAAGCAACATCCACAAAACATGATTTTCAAGAAGAATGAACTGTTTTTCTCTTAATATTTGCTTTTTACATTTTATAATAATAATAAAAAAATAGGAGTCGCCGAGTAAGGACACCAATTCGTAACTTAAATGGGCCTTTATCGGGTCCAAAAGCATAAAACCATGTTAATGGGTTTCGTAAATAACCGTTGTTCGGGTGTTCTCACTTTGTGGCGCGATGGGAGACCGGAAGAACTCTGACCGGCGGCTTCTGATATGGTTCTTCGCCGCCTCCGCGGCCGTAAAACTCCTCCTCATTCCGTCGTACAGGAGCACCGACTTTGAGGTCCACCGTCACTGGCTCGCTCTCACCCACTCTCTCCCTCTCTCTCAATGGTACTTCGACGAGACCAGTCCCTGGACCCTCGATTACCCACCCTTTTTCGCCTACTTCGAACGCTTCCTCTCCGTTTTCGCTCGTATCGTCGATCCCAAGATTGTAGATCTCAACGAAGGCCTCAATTACGGCGCGGATTCTGTCGTGCTTTTCCAGCGGATCAGCGTGATCGTTTCGGATCTATTTCTTCTCTTCGGGGTTTACCGATTGACCCGGAGTTTGGACTCGATGAAGCGGAAGCTGATTTGGGCAATGGTAGTCTGGTCTCCGGCACTTTTGATCGTGGATCACATGCATTTTCAGTATAATGGATTTCTGCTGGGATGGTTGTTGCTGTCGATTTCGTATTTGCAGGAAGGCAGAGATCTGTTAGGCGGGTTGCTATTCGCCGTTCTTCTCTGTTTCAAGCATTTGTTCGCCGTCGCTGCGCCAGTCTACTTCGTGTATCTGCTTCGGCATTATTGCTGGTTCGGATTAGTCAAAGGTTTTCGGCGGCTTTTAACAATGGGTGCGGTGGTTGTGGCGGTGTTCGCCGCCGCTTATGGCCCTTTCCTTTACCATGGACAGGTAGTTTATCTTAGAGGGAAAAATACTCGATACTGGATTCTTAATCATCGCCAAAAGCTATGCTAGTTCGTTTGGATTTCTCCCAAGTAGCTGCTGTTGTTATGAAACTGTTTGATTAATGCCATTTGTGGGTATGCTGTCTCTAGTTCAAGGTGATTCTGGGTTGAAATTGACGTAAGTAGTTATTGAAACATTTTAGGCTATTAGATTTGTTCAAGAAACTCGAAGGACTATGAATGCAGAGTTGGAGTGCAATGGTAATTTTGATTGATTTTTGTTGTTGCAGATACAGCAAGTGATTCGTCGGATGTTTCCTTTTGGGAGGGGATTGTGTCATGCGTATTGGGCACCAAATTTTTGGGTTTTCTATATACTACTTGACAAAATATTAGCTTTTTCGATTCGTAAGCTTGGTTTCAATATGGAGAGTCCATCAGCTTCTTTCACAGGGGGATTAGTTGGGGATGCTTCACCATTTGCAGTGCTTCCTCAGGTATGGCTGATGTGTTCATCTTGTTAGTCATTTCTCATATAGCTGCTCCAAGTGACCTTATCTGTATCAAATTCATCAATGGCAGATCACTCCTTTGACAACATTTGCATTGGTATTGGTAGCTTTATCTCCATGTATCATCAAGGCTTGGCAGAAACCTCAGCCTGGGCTTGTTGCTAGATGGATATCATATGCATATACATGTGGGTTTTTATTTGGATGGCATGTTCATGAAAAAGCCTCGCTCCATTTTGTTATCCCACTCGCAATTGTCGCAGTGCAAAGTTTAGAGGATGCAAAACATTACTTTTTGGTATCTATAGGTATGCTTCTAGTGAAATAAGTGAATCTTGAACACTATTTATATGTGCTAATACAATATTATATGATTCTGTATATTTCCTGCAGTTTCTTGCTATTCCCTTTTTCCACTACTATACGAGCCGCAGGAATACATGATCAAAGTTCTCTTGTTGCTACTGCATTCCATCGTAATGTGGCTCGGTTTTACTGCACGATATTCATACACCGAGGATAAAGATCAGCCTCGGAAGAAGGACAGTGGTGACATAAGGAGTAAGTTTGGCATTGGATGTGTTGGACAGACCTACCTCTTTGGTCTGGTTGTGGTAGAGATTGTGTCTCAGTTCTTACATCCACTTCTTCTTGGAGACAAACTTCCCTTTTTACCCCTTATGTTGATCTCCACTTACTGTGCGGTGGGCTTAATGTACTCTTGGATTTGGCAGCTTTGTCGGATTCTGACATAGCATAGAACTTCACTTGCATTTTAGATCTCATTTTGTTTTCAGGTCATGTTATGAAGGAAACCAGCAAGTTCTTTTCCAATTTTTTTTAAATTTAAAAAATATTAAAACAGAAAAAGATTTAAACTTTTGTGCGAAACCCATTTACAGACTGTATGAAACCCATTTTCGATCTGTAATCACAATGCTCGGCGCCCTTAGGGTTTCGTGGCTTCGTTAGGGTTCAGGGGATTTTAGGGTTTGTATAATGTCCCTCGGCTGCTTAACAATGGCGGAGCAGGTTACGATCTCATTGTTGTTCCTGGATTTCAATGTCGGATTCATGCAGTGCAGACGGAGAAGGCGTTTCTGAAGCAGCCAAAGGTTTGTCTATGGTAATATTTGTGAAGCCTAACATGGTCGATCTGTCTGTTTGTATTGACATTTTTGGAATGTGGTTCTGATAATGTAGTTTGGTTCAGCTTCAAGAAATGTGGGAGAGAGGCTATTGAAGGTATAGTTATTATCTTACCTATAAATTACGCTGCTACATTGTGTGTAATATAGTTTATGATGATGTGATATATTAGAACAAATGTGATTTGAAGTATCAGATCTTTTGTTTTTTCTTCTTGTCCTAAGAAATGAATTTGCCTTAGTATGTTTAGGAGATTCCTCACACTTACTACGCCTTAGCATGTTTGATTTGGTATAGAGATGTTTCTTATGTATCAAGTAAGTTCTTCCATTCGTAAAGATTTTTTTTTTTTTTTGTAATGATGATGTACCAAATCTATTATTACATGAACTATAGATTTCTATATATAGTATCAGACAATTCTGAAATTTTTTAGTCAGTTTTTGGAATTAGTTAGATTCAATTCTATATTATATTTATTATGATTAGATTCATCAGATGTTGGATCTTTAGGATTGAGTCTAGAGTGAGAGGTAATGTCATATTGGCTGTTCCAAATCGGTTAGGATAGTACCTAAATTATGAGTTTTTATAATATAGTGTTAAACAATTGTAAATAATTAATCTAGTTTTCGAAATTAATTAGATTTAAATCCAATATTTGACAGACAGATAAACTCATGCCATTGTCAAAGACAGAGTGAGGTTCAATGTCTTAAACTCATGCCATTGTCAAAGACAGAGTGAGGTTCAATGTCTTAAAATGGCATTCCAGTTGGAGGGAAACAAAGCATTTACTGGATGTAAGAGGTTTGAGTCTCATCCATCAATTTTTTTAAAATTTTTTGTTTTGAATTAGTTTAATTATCAGTTTTAATAGTTTAAACAGCAATAAATATCCATTATATGTATGTATGTAAGTATATGTCTCCGTGGCCTTTTAGGAGGAGGAGGCTTTAGTCTTTGATCAAATTTCCCAAAGAAAATAAGTTTAGTATTATTGACGAGTGCCAAAGAAAAAGAACATGCTTAGAGTGTAAAATAAGCAAAGCATAATATATATATAGAGAGAGAGACATTTATCTTTTTACAAAGAGAGGGCTATTGACGTGGCAATATCCATGACTTGCATGGAAAAAGGATGCTTGTATTTATTATTATTTGATCAACTTTCAAGTTCAATCGATTTGATCGTGTATTTTTAGATTTTTTTTTTGTTTGTGTTAAAGCCATTATCTACTATTTTGATTTAATCTAAATACCACCTCCAAAATTATGCATTTTGTAATAATTGCACGTAACTGATGATAGCTTTTGTGCTAGATTGATTAGTATTACATTAAAAATATAAAAGTAAAATTAATTAAATTCTAAAATCGCTTTCTACCTGATTTTACTCCAATTTTAAAAAATTAGTAAAATTCCCATCTGCGAATAATGAAGTGCTACGTGTATGATTATTTTGGGTTCGGATTTTCAAAATTGAATTGAAATTGCTTAATATTTTTTTACGGTCTTCGTCTCTTCATACATTTACGTAGCTTTGTTCACATGTCACGGATTCCTATTAAATTAATTAAAGCAACCAATTATGGTATAATTTTTATCTACTCTATCAAATGCCAATGGAATGTTACAAATGGAGTACTCATTTGTTGATAATATAATTATAATTAGCTTCTTAATTTGTGGTTTAGCACGTTGGTGGGACATAATCACGATTACACAACCAAACTAACTTTTCCGAATTCTATGTAGAAATAGAAACCTGGGAATTTTGTAAGTATATGAAAAACCGACCCATTGATTTTATTTTTATTTATATTGTGGTAATAATGACATCTATTTATCGATATATCATTTTTCCTTAAAAAAAAACTATACAAAAAGTAAACATTCAGTTGACAAGTCGAAGCCTGAAATGGTATCCATCCGTCTTTAGTCTCAGCAAGGTAAGCATAAAGGGCTAAAAAAGAATAACAAAAAAAGACATAAAAATCAAAGATGTTCTAAATTACAAGTAAATTATTCCTAAAACAATAGTTAATGAATTATATATATATGTATATTTAATAACAGAACATTATATCATGAAAGAATTAGTTTAACTTTTGAACTATATATATATATATATTTAATAATAGAGCATTTTTAAATATATATTAAAATTAAATATACTAAAATGGTCGATCTGAATGTTGAAAACAGATGATTCGTACTGTATGTCTGATTAATCAATCTAAACTATAAATACATTAATTTATATGAATTAAATGCATAAATACATAGTCTTGTCTGAGCTTTGAATACAATAGCTTGCACGGACCAAACACGTAAATACTCTATTCGAACATTTAAACATAGACGGCCAAATAATTTATATATTTACGTTAAAAACATGTTTATATTTATTTATTTATCCCTATATACTTATTAACTTATTCTCTCTCCAACAGATCCACGACCGTTCCATCATCGACGTGTCACTGTCACAATCTGATTAATTCCGTACACTCTAATTCCTCGCGTGACTCTCACGTGCTCTTCCCTCTTCCTTCACTCTGCCTCTTCACCGTCATTATTATAATACGACGGTCTGAGAGAGTTTCTGCTGCAGCCTCAGCTATGGATCCTCTTCTCCATGGCCATGGCGGCGACTCTGATCCTCACTCCTCCTCCCCTTTTGATAACCTCAAACCTAGCGTATTGATTATCTTCCTCATTCTCATTATCTCCGTCTTCATCTGCTTCTTTCTCCGATATCTCAGCCGCCGTGGCCACCGCCGGCATTCTCTTTCCTCCTCTACATCAGCCCCCGCTGTAACATCGGATTCTCGGATATTGTCTGACCGTCGCGTTGTGCCGGAGACTACCGCTCCTTCGGTGCTCAACTCGTTGCCGGTCTTCAAATTTTCTACCGTCACGCGCCGTTCCTCCTCCGATATTTCCGGCGACTGTGCCGTCTGCTTGTCGAAGTTTGAGCCGCATGATCAGCTCCGTCTCCTTCCGCTCTGCTGTCACGCATTCCACGCCGACTGCATTGACACGTGGCTCGTTTCCAACCGGACTTGTCCTCTATGCCGTTCTCCTCCCTTCGCCGCCGAGTCCGATCTTATGAAGGCTCTCTCCGACGGAGAAAACAGCTTCCGCCTTGAGATCGGCTCTATCAGCCGCCTCCGGCCAACCGATCAAGACTCCGGCGAACAGCAGACATCCTACTCCATTGGATCGTTCGATTACATCGTCGACGACGATGAATCCGAGGTATCGGTGAATGATATTCGCGGGAGAAGCATACCCCGCAAGGACGAGGACGCCATTCCGGTTGCGGTGGCAGTGTCACCGTACGAGTCGAGCCTTGCCGGGGAGGTAGGTGGTGGTTCCAGTAACTGGCTGAAGGATTACGTAGACAGATTCTCCTCCGGTCTATCGTCACGGACATTGTCTTTAAGGAGCTCAGAGAGATTCTTCACCGGAAGCAACCGTCAGACTGACGATATTCCATCAGCGGACGTTGAGGCTGATCCCGCCGCCGCCGGCGAGGAGATAAGCGAGCTTTTCCGGTGGCTTTCGGGAATGTGAAGAGTGAGATTTGTGTGTAAGTAAAAAAACAAACAGAGCATTTTCCTCTGTAAATTTGGACGAAAACATGATAGCGTTTGTAACTTTGTACATAACGAAGGGATCATAATCCTGCGAATATAAGCATATGACATTAATAATTAATAATTATTTTTTGAATCCATTTATTTTCTTGAATTTGTCAATGCGAAAATATATGTTTTTATACATTAATTTAGCATATGAATTCTCCTATCGCCCAATCAAATCGGTGCCCATTCTTCATTAATGTATGAAAATTGTATGTATTTTGTATTTTCAAAATCCAAATTAATTGGATTTGTGTACATAATTTCATAAAACATATTTTATTTGGTAATAAAAACAAATATTTATGTAAAACTTATATAAAACAGAAAAGTATATATTGCAATACCATATTGTTACCGGATATCAAGAAGATTTAGAGATAATTACTAGATTTATTCAGATCCTATTATGGTGGGAAGTTGTTTCCATATTTTCTATTCTGGTGGAAAGTTGTTTTTCTATATAAACTTCAAATCTTAGATCTTCGATGAATACAAGAACAGAAAAATCCTTTTCCACACAATCAAATTGTTTCATGGTATCAGAGCTTGAACTTAAGCTCTGACTCGTTTTTGAACCCGAATCCGATTTTCGAAACCGATCCTGATCACGACCTTGTTCCAGCTCTGTTTTCTTATCTGAAAACAGAATACTCTCATTCAAATTCTTTGGCATTTTCTGATCATTTGTTTCGATCCGATATCCGATGACGTCCCGAACCTCTGCCGATGATGTGTCGTCTGAGGCAATTCCTGTTCAGAGACGCACAATTTCGCCCTACGATTTAACCCCGAGCGACAACCCAGGATTGGTGTTATCTCAACCGCTTCTTCGCGGGGATAACTATGATGAATGGGAGATTAACCTACGCCATGCCTTGAAGTCGAGGAAGAAGTTCGGTTTCGCAAATGGAAAAATTCTGCGGCCTCCAGTCGATTCTGCGGATTTCGAAAACTGGGAAACGAATAACTCTCTCGTCGTCTCGTGGATCAAAAATGCGATCGAACCGAAGCTCCGATCTGATGTAGCCCATCGAAAAGAAGCATCAGATCTGTGGAAACATCTGCGAAGCCGTTTTGCCGTGAAGAATGGTCCTCGGATTCATCGGCTGCGGTGCGACCTTGCCTAGTGCACTCAACATGGGCTCACGGTGGATGCCTACTACGACAAATTGAGTCGAATATGGCAGGATCTGCTCAACTCCCGTCCACTCCGTGTCTGTAAATGCGGACAATGCACTTGTAACCTGTCAAAGCAACTAGAGCAGGACCGAAACGAAGATCGTGTCCATGATTTTCTTATGGGACTCGACGACTCGATGTTCGGTGTTGTTCGTTCAAATCTTTTGTCCCGCGAACCCCTACCTGATTTGGATACTATGTACAATCTGGTTTTGCAGGATGAAAGCTCCCACGGATTGTCTAAAAACCATGAACATCGCTCTTCAGCTTCTGTTTTGGCCGTTAAACAAGGGTTCGGCGGTACTCGGCCCTCGGTGGAAGATAGAGCGAAACAGACGTGCTCTCACTGCGGGCGTTCTGGCCATGAGTCATCTGCTTGCTTTGGGATCCTTGGTTACCCAGAGTGGTGGGGAGACAGGCCTCGCGTTCGGAGCAGCCGTGGACGAGGGGTCTATTCTTCAACTCCTGTTTCTTCCCGAGGATGTGGTACACCCTCTGCACCTCCAGCCCGCGTTAATGTAGCACATGTGATTCGGGCTCAGAATTCTACTACACCGAAGAACATCAGTGATACCCTCGAAGTCGAGAAGACTCCATTTGCTGGAATCACGGAGGCACAATGGAAATCTTTCATGGCTCTCTTCAACGCTTCAAAGATTGGAGCAACGGAAACCTCCTCGGATATGTCCTTTGCTAATTCTTGGATTTTAGATTCGGGATGTTCTCATCATATGACAGGAGATTATTCACGGCTTCGGGATGTGTGATGGAACCATGCTCCATTATACTTCCGGATGGGCGAGAAAGTATTGCTTACCGATAAGGATCCGTCCGACTGACCCCGACATTGGTGCTTCACGACGTGTTTTTCGTCGAGAACCTGAGTCACAATCTGATCTCCATATCACAACTTCTCGGCCAAAGGAATTATGTGATCTAGTTTGCTAATGACGTTTGCATTATCCAGGACCGACCTACCAGGACGGTGATTGGAGCGGGTGAACAAAGAGACCGTCTTTATTATTTCCGAAGTGTGGCAAATGTTGCAGCGTTACAATCTCGTGATAAGTGTTTGGTGGACATTTGGCATCGGCGGCTTGGACATCCGCATTCAAGTATTTTGGTCTCTATTTCGGTTTTGGATATTTCTAGCAAGAATGATTCTTTAAATAAGGCGTGTGATGTGTGTATCCGCGCAAAGCAGACTCGAGATTGTTTCCCAACGAGTTCGAATAAAACGTCGTCTAAATGGATGCCCGTTAGAAATGGCAACGGATGACCGTTGATTTTGTGAATTTCGAGGCCATCAGTGGTATTTCTTGATAATTATAGACGACTATTCTCACTGTGTGTGGTTGTTTCTTATGGTGCATAAAAATGAAGTATCGACTCATCTCCGACAATTTCTTGCCATGATCAATCGACAATTTGGAGCATCTGTAAAACGAATCCGAACCGATAATGGCAGTGAATTCATGTGCTTACAACGTCTCTTTCTTGACGAAGGCATTGTACATGAGACATCATGTGTCGGAACTCCACAACAAAATGGGAAAGTGGAGCGTAAACATCGCCATGTTCTTAATGTGGCTCGATCTCTGCTATTTCAAGCTAATTTGCCAATCGAATTTTGGGGGGAAAGCATACTCATGGCTGCTCACGTGATAAATCGAACACCAACTCCTTTGCTCGATGGACGAACGCCATTTCAGGTTCTTCACGAGTCAGAACCTAATTATGCACATTTGCGCGTATTCGGATGCCTTTGCTATGCTCACAATCAACGCATGGGTGGGGACAAGTTTGCATCGAGAGGACATCGGTGTATATTTGTTGGGTATTCTAATGGCAAAAAGGGATGACGAGTGTACGATTTGGATAGAGGGATGTTTTTTACTTCTTGCGATGTTCGGTTTTAAGAGGAAATATTTCCTTATGCTACAGACGACAAATCCTTTTCACGACCCTCTGAAGAACTCAGTCTTCCGTCGGTTTCCTCCTGGACTTGGCCAGCAGATGATGATCTTAGTTCTTCTCTCAAACATGTGACAGCTCCATCAACTTCGACGGGAACAGAGCCGAATCCGTCGCTCTCGGGTGTAATGTCTTCCGACGATAGGGGGTCTTGGTGCATACACGACTCCTGAGCCCGTGTCCGTCCCATTGTCCACTCAGCCGTTGGGCCATGGACACCGAGAAAAGTTTCCGCCCTCTCGTCTCCGCGATTTCGTCAACAACACAGTTCATGTCGATGCTTCCGACATTCCGTCTTCGTCTGCATACCCTATCAATCGGTATGTCTCTTGCTCTAGGTTTTCGTCTAAACATAGAGCATTTTTGGCTGCAATCACAGTGGGTAAAGAACCCAGATCATACAAAAAAGCCCTTCGAGATCCGTAATGGTTCGCTGCCATGCAAGACGAGCTTCGTGTTCTTGAGGAAAACGAGACGTGGATTCCTAGTACGCTGCCGCCAGGTAAAAAGGCCCTCGGGAGCAAATGGGTTTTCAAAATCAAATACCGATCGGATGGCTCGATTGAGAGATATAAGGCATGACTTGTAGTTCTCGGCAACAACCAGATTGAGGGTGTAGACTACGAAGAGACATTCGCTCCCGTTGCGAAGATGGTAACAATTCGCCTTTTTCTTGCAATCGTCGCAGCGAAACATTGGGAGGTTTATCAAATGGACGTCCACAACGCTTTCATGCACGGTGATCTATCAGAGGAGGTCTACATTAAACCTCCTCCAGGTTTTTCATTCTCGGACAATACGCGTGTTTGTCGGCTTCGGAAGTCTCTGTACGGTCTACGACAAGCTCCCCGCTGCTGGTTTGCCAAGCTTGGACACTCGTTACGAGAATACGGTTTTCGTCCCTCGCCATCCGATCATTCATTGTTCATTCTCTCGGTCGGCAACATTAGACTACATGTCCTCATCTACGTCGATGACTTGATCATTACCGGAAATTCTTCGGAAGCTATTCACGCTTTCAAGCGATACCTCAACACGTGCTTTCATATGAAAGATTTGGATCATTTAAAATACTTCTTGGGCATCGAAGTGGCCAGGAATGCAATGGGCTTCTATCTTTGCCAAAGAAAGTATGCGATGGATATCATTTCCGAAGCTGGATTACTCGGAGCAAAACCGACAAAATTTCCTTTAGATCAGAATCACAAGCTTTCGTTAGTGAACAGTCTGGTGTTTCGGGATCCACTCTCTTACCGTCGGCTCGTCGGACGACTCATATACTTGGCTGTGACTCGACCCGAATTATCTTATTCCGTTCATATTCTGTCCCAATTCATGCATAGTCCTCGACAAGAACATTGGAATGCTGCGCTTCATGTCGTTCGGTTCCTCAAATCGAACCCGGGACAAGGCATATTACTAAGGTCAGATTCTACCGCACAACTTCATGCTTGGTGTGACTCGGATTGGGCTGGTTGCCCTCTCTCTCGACGTTCTTTGACAGGTTGGTTCATTCATCTCGGTGGAACCCCAATCTCTTGGAAGACAGAGAAGCAACACATTGTTTCACGTTCTTCGGCGGAGACGGAGTATAGGGCAATGGCGATGACTACCAGTGAACTTGTCTGGATCAAAACCTTACTAGGCGACATGGGCGTGACTCACTCGCAGCCCATCCATTTGTATTGCGATAGTCAAGCGGCGCTTCACATTACGGCGAATGCAGTATTTCACGAGCGAACCAAACATATCGAGGTAGACTATCACTTCGTTCGTGATGCATTTCTTCACGGGTTAATTGCTCCTCGTTATGTGTCTACTCGCAACCAATTGGCCGACATCTTTACTAAATCTCTCGGCAAGGAGTTTGACACTTTTTTGGGCAAATTGGACGTTGGACCTGCACGCTCCAACTTGAGAGGGTGTTACTGGATATCATGAAAATTTAGAGGCAATTACGGGATTTATTCAGATCCTATTCTGGTGGGAAATTGTTTCCATATTTTCTACTCTTGTGGAAAGTTGTTTTCCCTCTTCGTGTATATATATAAACTTCAGATCTTAGATCTTCTATGAATACAAGAACAAAAAATCCTTTTCAAGTTGTTTCACATATATCACGTAATTTCTGACAAAACAAAATCAATATAAAAATACATTTCATAGGCTTTTAAATATATATATACCTCATCATCATCACCATATATTTAGCCACAAAACTCAATTAAGATGTCTTGTCGGGGGTTGGAACCAAGCCATTTCAGTTACGGTCGGAAAACGAGGAGAAGACATTTGGGCCTTCTTCGTACGGACATTACTCTCGGCCCAAACTTTCAATAGAACAAATTAGAAGTCTCTGGAAGAAAGGTTGAGCCAAGAGTCCTTCACTTCACTCCCCACGACCTAATTAGCCTGCGTCTATTGACCTCGAGAGCACTTTGTTCTGCAAAAAAGAAGAAGAAAAAGAAAACCTTATCCATGGCTTCTTCTACTTCTTTTGTGTCACTCCCTAAACCCTTCTTTGCTCTCCCCATCAGAACCATTGCTCCTCCTCAGAGGCTCTCCGGTACAGTTCTCGACCCATCTCTTTTTGGGTTAAAAATCTTCATTTCTGTGAATTCTCATCCCTTCTTTGGGTTTTGTTTAGGGTTTCGAAAGAATTCCCTCAGAATCAATGCCGTTTCTACCAAATGGGAACCGGCCAAGGTATCATCTTTTCGTTTCCTTTTGGCAGAAAATGATCAATCAGACATGTTTATGCTTTTGAGTTGGGTTTTTGTAGGTTGTTCCTCAAGCAGACAGAGTCCTCGTCCGTCTTGAAGAGCTTCCACAGGTCTGTTCTGTAATATTGAAAGCAATGTATTTTCAAAATGACAACTTTATATATTGGCTATTGTCTTGCAAAGAAACCAAATTGAAAATCAACTAAGAATTCAATCATTGTAAATAGAGATGACAAAAATGCATGATTTTCCGTCATTATTATAGCATGAATGTGTCTATTGGCAAATGTAATTAAGACAGATTCTTTTGAATTGTCTTACTGAAATGCAAAATTATGTTTTGGCAGACATCCTCAGGGGGAGTGTTATTGCCAAAAGCAGCTGTGAAGTTCGAGAGGTACCTAACAGGCGAGGTAAGGCATATCTTTGAATCTTTGATTGAGTTAAGACATTAACTTGAAGACTTCTTTTATCAGTTCCAAGTTGGTTTCAGGTTGTCTCTGTTGGTTCTGAGGTTGGAGTAGTAGCTCCTGGTAAGAAGGTATAAGTTCTCTTCTCACTCTATCTGTTGGGTTGCTACGGTGGGTGCGGAAGCGGGTTTTAATAATCTACCGATTAGAGATCTAGTCGTATATGAGATTAGATTAATATGGGTTTGACGTAAAATTAGATTTAGGAACAATTCCATGTTACCTGAATTCGACTGTAAACGAATGTAAGACTTGAATGTACAAGCACTCTACTCGTATCCACGCCGAGATCGGAATTTGTAATCAACTTTTGGTGCGGATTTTGGTCAGAATCGAAAAACTGTTTTTTCGTTCTTCGTTTTCTTTGGTGGATAGGTTCTTGATTCAGAATCAGAATGTTTTATTAATGAAAAACTGTTTTCCTCCGTATATAAATTATTGAATTTTTCAATAGTTACGCTTTGACCCTTCAACTATTTAATATTACATAACAGACATAAAACTTTCACTATCTTAATTGTCTCAGTTTCAATTTACTCTTAATTGATCGTCTTTATACCTTCGTTTGTCTTCTTTTCAGGTTTTATTCTCTGATATAAGTGCCTACGAGGTAAATTGTTTATTTGATTCTTTGAATAAATCATCAGAAAAATTGAACTGAAACTGAACTGAACACTCTTCGGTCTTTTTCAGGTCGATTTGGGAACAGATGCCAAACATTGCTTTTGCACTGAGAATGACTTGTTGGCCGTGGTCGAGTGAATGTTATGAAGCATCAATGCAATGAATTTGGTTTGGTAATTCTATCATCTGTTTCGAGATAGTGTTATGAGCAAACGGATGGAATGAAGATCATGTGTTTTTCATTAGATTTAATGGTAAAATAAAATACATTTTTGTGAGATTGAACCATTCTGATACATTCTTGAGAGAAGAAAGAACTAAAATGATGAACTTGATGTTAAGGGTATCAAAATTCCAATACTTTAACTTCGATCATACCTTCCTTTCGTTTTGGAGAATACCAAGCCACGACTTTTCCAGATTCTAAAAGCCTCAAGGAGTAATTCAAACTGAGTATTACGTCTTCCATTTGTGCGCCCGAGCCTATCTGAAATTGTGAATCTACTCTGAAAACGATTGGTCCTGCAATCTGAAAAAGACCAGAACAGATCAGTTTCTACTGTGGAACAATGGGAACTTGTTCTGTCACTGTTTTACAAAACACTACTTAGGCTGTCCCCAACATTCTTGGCCAAGTCTACTTTGAATGTTACCTGCTGCATGAAAATTAGCTTTAATCTGGGAGACCACAAGGAGTCATCGGCGTTATTGACTGACGATCTTGTAAGGCTTTGGAAGACTTTCTTGGCAAGAGCTGAGGCAGAGCAAATATCCACACGAGCGTCTACCCGAGTTAGATCACGGTAATTCTTTCTGAATTGCCCTTTCTGGAACGTATAACAAGCAGAACCAAATAAGTCGGCACTTATTGGACTCCTTTTCTTGTCTCGGCCTGTAATCCATGCTGCTAAGCTGCCACCTGAGGTAAATATCAAGCAGCCCCCATTCAAGATCTAGGCAAAAAGGCGATAATTCATTTGTGGGGCTTCCAGAAAATACCAATTAGTCCTGATATTGCTGCATGGGGCTCCTTCAGGCGTTCATCATATGGTGGTACATCAAAATCATCATCTTTTTTGCTTGCCCTTTCATCATCTTTACCCTCTTTTTGCCTCCAAAAGTCTCTGTTCATCTTGTATGAAACTGCTGCCTTGCTGCACAACCCAGGCATCAATGCAGGTGGAGCATTGTAATCAGCATCATTTACAGATCTGGGTTGGCCTCTGTTACTGTGTAAACCAAACCGATATCGCAAGCCAGTTTCGGGAACAAGAGATGAAACGTCAAAGGAAATTGATTCAGGAACTTCCCAGTAATGTCCTTTATGGTCGATGAACAGTTCAGGCCATGCTGCTTCCAGAGTTACATCATGATCATCACGCTGTTCCATAGCTCATCAAATGAATGGATCTGTAAGGAGTATATATCACAAGAAACAACAATGAAAGAAAGCATCGATTAGGGTTGAGTGCATACCGGATGAACAAAGGTGAACTTGTTTCGAAATCCATTCGTATCACCATGCCTTTCGGTGCTCAGCAACAACGACGATGATGAACCCAATGCAATCTGCGTCCATAAACCTATTGAGTACATGGATTTGTCAATTATATGTTTTGCTGTATCCTTGACAATTTGGAGATCCCATTCTTCTGCATTGGTAATTTCTGCTTTGATTTCCGAAATCAGTTTCTTTGGTCGGAACTGTCCAACTAACCCTAGCCACCTAAAATGGCGAAAAATGAATGAAAAAGCCAAAGAAGTACATTTCAAAAGAAAGTACTCATATCATAATCACAACTACATGAAGAGACTCAATAACAGAACCAATCGAACATCTCATCACTTCCATTTCAACAGATGAAAGCTCCTTTACGAATGACTTCCATTTCAAATTTCCCAGAGAAAAATCGGAACGAATCAACCAAACAAAAGAATGCAAAAAGGAACGAGAAATGCGAATACAGGAGAAGATAGCGAAGATGGAGATTACCAGTCGGAAGAGGAAGGACTGAAAAACAGGGAATGAAGAGAGAAGGAGCCGAGTTTCTTGTCCGAAGCAGGAGCAATAGAAGGGATGATGCCCAGAGGAAAGCCTTCACGGAGGAGAGAGAGCTGTTGAATCTGGTGAACTCGACTGGCGCGTGAACCGTCAACGGGGAAGGGCTCACCAGGAACAGACCGAGCCGTGCCATCTAAGGTATGAGGTGTGGAGATGTTCTGGTCCCAGAATGCTGAATCAATGGCAGTATTTAGATTCGCCATTGTTACTCTCTTCTTCCCTCCTCTTGATGTTTTGTTTGTTCCTCCTTATCCCTCTGTTGAGCAGCAAGGGGTTTAGTCTCGGATATGGGCCTTTTCACAGGTTTCCATTTTTCGGCCCATTAACAAAATGGCCTATATTTCAATTCCACCCACATACTATTACATATTTTTATTTTTACCCCAAATGTTTCAAAATTCACACTAATGACCATTGGTCATCTATGAAGCACAAATCAAACCATTTAAAGAATAAAATCACACACTATTACTGTATATACGCAGGTTCAGGGCAAAAGGCGACGGGATCTCTCACTTTCCGGTCATCTCTCCGGAAAATCTCTTTAACTCTCTGCGAGATCCCGACGTGTTCTCTCCATCTCTCTTGCTCTCAGATCCATTTGGTAGATCCTCCGAATCATGGCTCCAGTCTCGGCTCTCGCCAAGTACAAACTCGTGTTCTTGGGAGATCAATCCGTCGGAAAGACCAGCATCATCACTCGCTTCATGTACGACAAATTCGACAACACATACCAGGTATTTATTTTCATTTCATTTCATTCCATTCCCTGGATTATGTCGGAGATGCGCGACGTAGCTCGAATTCCTAGGATTGTCGTTGGGGAACGTGCGAGTTGGATTTGTTTTGGATACGATGTCTCTCTCTCTCTCAGGATCTGATTTATTGCGTGATTTGATTTACCTGCTAGAACATCGATTTCTTTTATGATCTCGTGTTTGAATCTGTGTATTACGTGGTGATCTGTTTCATTTCCTAGATCCTTGCTTAGTATTTGGAAGGTAGATCTTACAAGTGACTGAGTGATCGTTTTGTGATTTCCTTTTCACCACTTGTTATTGTGTAATGTGATCTTAACCAATCACCTGAATGAAAGTTGGCATTTCTCTGCTGAGAAAGTTTCTTTGAAACGTTAATCATTGTATTTAGAACCTTTAGGTTGCTGATCCATCCGAAACCATCATCACTCAACATAATTTTGCTCTTTATTTCCTAAATGTCTTTGTTTTGTTAATCATCAGGCCACCATTGGTATTGATTTTCTATCCAAGACCATGTATCTTGAAGATCGAACTGTCAGATTGCAGCTCTGGTAAATTCTGGACTCGATGTTAGTCTTTTAACACCGAATAGTTTAAGGATTAACCTTGAGACAAATGACAGGGACACGGCTGGGCAGGAGAGATTCAGGAGTCTTATTCCCAGCTACATCAGGGACTCTTCTGTTGCTGTCATTGTGTATGATGTTGCAAGTATGTGATTATTTATCATGCTCTATAAACTTCTCAATTGCATGCATTCTTCCCCACATCACAGATTTGATGGTTATATCTTGCTAGTAATCATACAGGCAAATGTATTCTGATTCCTGAGTTCTTCATACTCGTTTTTGTTGTTATTGGTCAATGTTTTGTATTATTCTTATAGATCAGACATATGTGTGTTTTGATCGCCGATTGTTGTTTACATTTCTCCATGTGATTTAGGTAGGCAATCCTTCCTTAACACTTCTAAGTGGATCGAGGAAGTTAGGACTGAACGTGGCAGCGATGTCATAGTTGTGCTTGTGGGAAACAAAACTGACCTTGTTGACAAAAGGTAATTATCTTCAAGCTCCTTGTAGGCTTGTGATGATAAAATTTTGATGTAATGTCCAAGTTATAGCAATGCCAATCCACAGAGAATTTTGCAACATAGTCCATCTTCTGCCGTGGTCATCCTTGTTTGAACATGGTCCTGGTGGCGTTGTACCGATTTTGGCCCCATTTTGTCAGTGTTCATGGAATTTAAGAGCTTTTTTTATTTAAATTTCTTTCTGCCATGGTAAGGCCAGGTTTAACATTTTTCTGATGACCTATAGTATGTTATCCACACGAATGAATGATTCATGCCTACCCTTAAGTATATCTATCTGCCTGCAAATTAATCACAGTTTTTTACCTATCGATCAAAAAGGTTTTGTAGGCATCATCAAGCGCCACGGTTTTGTACTGGCAAACTTATCTAATGGCCTTCTTGTTAATGTGTATTCAGGCAAGTGTCAATAGAGGAAGCAGAAGCCAAGGCTCGTGAGCTTAATGTAATGTTTATTGAAACCAGTGCCAAAGCAGGCTTCAACATTAAGGTAAAATGATTTCCAAATCTACGACAATTATTCGTTAGGCTATTTCTCATCTCATTCATTTCGTCGGATTTATAAAGCAATTTGGGTGATCTTTGTTTTCAAGGCGCTCTTTCGCAAGATTGCGGCAGCTTTACCAGGAATGGAGACACTGTCTTCAACTAAGCAAGAAGATATGGTGGACGTCAATCTCAAGTCCTCCAATGCAAATGCATCTCAGACACAGCAGCAATCTGGAGGATGTGCTTGTTAATGGCTTCAATCAAATCCATATAAAGAAAGAAAGAAAGAAAAAGAAAAACATTCCTCACATGCTTCGTAAGTCTTACATGACATCCCATCTGTAAAATTTTGTCTGCATCCCATTCCCAACTTATATTCAACTTTGTCTTTTGTCCATTGTTTCAAAAAAGAATATGGTGGTCTTGTTAGTTATGGCTTTTGTCCTAACTTCATCGTCGACTCTTGTGTAGTAAGTACTCCTATGCTGCTCTTACTTTCAAGCCTTTCTTGGTTCCATATTTTCTTATTTAGGCCCCCACCTGCTTTGGACCCACTTTCCATCTTTTACTATTATTATATATATATTATATATTTGGGATTTTGTCTGTATAAAATTAGGAATATGAATAAAACAACAAATATGCTGAGTGGTCCAAAAGTACCCATATAGTTTTATCTAGTTTCTCTTTAGGTATTCAATAATCCGTGGCCAAAACTGTTGGTCGATTACTGAATATAATTTTTTTAAAATTTTTTAAATAATGTCATTTTGATATTTAAAAAATATAAAATTAAAATTAATTTAAAAATATATAATTTTGTTTTTTTTATATCTTAAACTTTAAAAAATGTAAAAAAAAGATACTAAAATAAAAAAATGAAAAATAAGATATATAGACATTAAT
Organism: Gynandropsis gynandra; assembly: GCA_036759665.1. NCBI lineage: Eukaryota > Viridiplantae > Streptophyta > Magnoliopsida > Brassicales > Cleomaceae > Gynandropsis > Gynandropsis gynandra. Next base: position 1,835,266 of record CM071862.1, read on the forward strand.
TCGTCTACGTACTAAACGTACACACTAGACGTTTGTTTATCGTTTGATTAAAATCTAATGATTTTTAAAACATTGTTAATATGTCGATTCATATAGAATATAACTTGAGATTTTCACTCTCCAAATTCAAGCGTAGATATATTGAATTGTTTCACATCTTAAATGACTAGAGACAAGTGAAGGGAACAACTCCAAAAAAGGGACACTAAACACCATTGAATTTAAAAGCTAAGAAAATGAGTGATTCATGGTTTACACTGATAAATATTCAAAACGAAATCCCTTTTCTTGACCGTTACCTTAAAACCGAGGATTTCTCAATGGTCACAGACCATGAACCCTTTGAAATTTAAATTCATGGACCCACCCACCTCTTTCTTATTCTTTGATGGAGGTATTATTATATTTTGAATACTCTTCCATCATGCTTTATTTCAATTCTACACACATCATCTATTTGTGGTTTGCTTTGTTGCATGACCATTATAAACAAACATTGTGAACCACATATATATACATAGATACTGTGATTATATATTCAAGTGTTTGTAACCAACGGTGCTTACGTCACTTCACTGGGATCGGTCAACCGGCGACCCATTTCAAAACTCAACGGCGGTGATTAGCTCTCCCCAAATCCACAAGCTTCTTCGACCGGTTTGCGCAGTAAGACGCCGCCGTCGATATGTGAGGTTTTGTTAGAACTGTAGAATCGCAGGAGAACATGATTTCTGGCGGCAAACTTCCTTTCCGTCTCCGATGGCGGCCTGGTCTCGCCCTCACCAGCGGGCTCAAGCAGAAGGTCATCCCCGACACGCTGTTACCAAACCCGGCGCGGTTCTTCCTCCTCGCGGGAGTTCCCATCGCGGCTGTCGCTGGAGTCCTCTGCAACCTCCCCGGTGATTCCTCCGGGCTCTCGCTCGTCCTCCGTATCCGAATCCATCGCCGGCGACATTCCCCGGCAAAAGACCCGCTGAGGTCTACGATCTCCGGCGGCGATCATGTCCTCAGTGAAACACGTGGTCGGTTGCTTCTTCATGTGACCGGACAACGCCGTCGAGAGCCAAGACCTCGAGGACGACGACGTGGTGATGGCATCGCAGGAATGGCGAGAAGGCACCCTAGGATCCGAAACGGAACACTTGAAACCCGAATCGAACTCGTCAGATCTGGTCCTGAAGAGATTAGAAAACCAAGAGAAACCATTCCCTTTCTTCTTGATCGATCGGTACGATTCGGAATCCGCCACCGGTCCGCCGCGGAGAACCACTTGAGGGGTGGAGAAAAATGGGCGGTCTCGGGCGTTGGATTTTGTGGGAGCCACGTAAGGGGAGACGGACCGAGGAAAAGCCATCGATGGCGAGTCGAATCTGCAGGCATCGGCGGCAGCAGCGGCGGAGAAGGCGGAGAGGGAGAGGAGGCGTTCTCGGAGGCAAGAAGAGCAGACGCCAACGGAATTACTGAGATCGGAGGTGTGACGCTTACACCTCATTGGGGGAAGAGAAAGGATGTTACTGTATATTTTAGGAAGGAGATTTGGCTGTCGAACTGATCTGACGGCTTGTACGAAGAAACATAAGATCTGATGAGAAAGATTTTGTCTTCTTCTCTCTTTCTCTTTTTATGTTTAAGAGAGAGAGATTAGTAGGAGAGAGAGAGATTAGTAGGAGAGAGAAACCACTCTCTGAGTTTGATGGAAGCTCTGGCAAGAGATTCTGCAATAAAAAAACATTAATAAATACTTGAATTTTCGAAAATTGAGACAGTTGACAGGTCATCATATTAATTAACGAAATCTTATTTAATTATTTGTAGATTATAAATAAATACCTGGTTTTATTAGCATTCTTTTTTATTGCCGTTGACCTTTCATTTTTACATTCAACACAAAATCAATGGATCTGAATGTGATGTGTAATGATTGGCTCACCCACTGACTTGACCACCATCAGAAAATAAGCTAATTCTTTAATTTGGGGATTTTTTACCTTTTCAAATTGACATGTTAAAACATCAAACTCATTTTTTCGAATACCTATTTAAGTTAAGTATAACATCGATTGAACACGAACACTTGCGAAGGGAAGAACGAAAAATAAAAAACGATGAACCAGAAATAAGAACTATAGTACGAGAAATACGAGAAAAACTCAACGCACGATGTTTACAAGTTCGGATCGAATATTATGTTTGTCTTACGTCTCGAAGAAGCTGATTCGAGACTGATCACATTTGATGCAAAAGAGTAAATTCGAAAACAATAAAAAATATGTAAACTTTTATTTTGGTGATTCATCGAAACTCGTTACTAAAAATCATCTCTTCACTTTTGTTTCTTTTAAAGAAAAAATGGACCTTAACTACCTTTTGCTGCAATGACGTTTATACATTTCACCAAAAAAATCATCGTTTTCAACTTCATTGTAAACACATCTTATAAATATTCACCTTGTTTACAAATTCTCAAGACCTTTCAATAAAGTTTTCCCAGCAACTCATTCCTTATCATTCCTCAATCTTCGACCAGCTTCAACATCCGAAGATCTGAGCAAAACTTGTTTACCGACAAGGTTTTGGTAAGTATGTCAGCTGGATCCCAACTATATGAACTTTCAAGATTTTAACTTCTCATTGAGCAATAATATCTCGAATGAAATGAAATCTAACGTCTATATACTTAGTCCTCTCATGATGCACATGGTTCTTTGTCAAACTAATAGTACTTTGAGAGCCATAGTGAACCTCTACAACTTCTGTCTTAACCTCGAGCTCTTCAACTATCCTTTTTAACCACAATGCTTCCTTTACTTGCCTCTGCTAGAGCTATGTACTCAGCCTCAGTTTGTTGATAAGGCTACAACATGTTGAAGACTCGATTTCCAGCTAATGACATTCTTACCTACTGAGAAAACAAACCATATAATAGATCCTATATATGACCAAAACCTTTTTTAAGTAGTCCTTTTATGTCACTATCAGCTTCCCTGCAATTCTAACTTTGTGAATGTTCATTCCTAGGATCTTCCTTGCAACCCCCAATTCTTTCATTTCCGAATTCTGAGCATAGTAGAGACTTCAGCTTGTTCAGCTCCACCTTGTTATTTGTAGCCACAAGCATATCATCTACATAGATTGGAAGATAAACATCACTATAATCTTCTACCCTTCGGTAGTATACACACGAATCATGATTGATCTTTATTTATGAATGTTCTTTCATGAATGAATCGAACTGTTGATTCCATTATCTTGGGGATTGTTTTAACCCGTATAGATATTTCTTTAACAAATAGAGTAAATGTTCCTTACCCTTTTCTTCAAAGCCCTCTGGTTGTTTCACCACGCTTTTCTCTTCTAAGTTCCTGTGTAAGAACACTCTCCTGACATGAAGCTGTTCAAGCTACAATTCTTGATGTACGACCAATGAAAGCAGAAATCTTATTGACACATGTTTCACCACTGGTGAAAAAATCTCATGATAGTCTATACCTTTAACCTATAATATCATTCTGCGATCAACCTCGCTTTGTACCTTAGTTTTTCAACCCTGGGAATGCCAGGTTTCAGTTTGTATACCCACTTGCATCCTACAACCCTTTTGTTTTTTTTTTGTTCTCTATAAGGATCCAAGTGTTAGTTTTTCTTATTGAAGTCACTTCTTCTTCCATGTCTTCTTACCATTTTAGCAAGAATTTATTTTTGCTTTACCTTTGCATAACTCATCAGTTCCTCATTCTACATTTCTTAGTTGAAATTAATGCAAATGCTACTGTATCCGAGTCATCAAATCTCACATGTGGTTTTATATGTCTCATCGATTTATCTCTAGCCAAGATATAGTCCTTTAGATTTGTCTCACTAAACTCCTGATATTGTTTCGTGTCTTCCTCAAAACTTTCAACATTTGTCATCTCATTTGCACCTTCATGGATTATCTCAGCTTTAGTTTCTTGTGTAGAAACTCCATCTGAATTCTCATTTACACATTCAAGATTACTTTTCTCAAAGGGGACAACTAACTGAGTTATTCTCTTTTCTTTATTTGATACATCTGTCTTTTCTGGTTACTCATTTAGTGACAGATCCTCGAACACCATTTTTTTCGTTAAACACAATATCTCTGCTAAATATACATTTTCTGTCACTTGGGAACCAAATTTTATGCCTTTGGTTCCTTGGGGGTAGCTGACAAACACTCTTTGTCTTGCCTTTGGATTCAGTTTTCCTTGATCCATGTGTACGTATGTTATGCTATGCAGCCAAACCTCTTTAGATGTGTGTAGCTTGGAGCTTGTTCTGTCCATTTTTGTTCTGGTACATTAAACCCCAAAGCTATCGATGGTGATTTATTTATTAAGAACACCGCTATTGATGCCGCGTCAACCCATATTTCTTGAGCTGTTGCAGAACTCTAGTTTGTTGTCCGTTCTTAGAGTCTTGACCTTTTTCCTATTTGGTTCTCTACCAAAGTTTTCCATTCAACAAATTTTTGAAAAGCATCTTCCTTTATTTTGAGAAAATAAATTCAAACTTTTCTTAAGAAATCATCGATAAATGAGATGAAGTACTTAGCTTTGGACAAAGATTATGCAACCAATGGGGAACCCCACAAATCTGAGTGTATATTCTATGACTCCTTTCGTAGCATGTTTCCCCTTCTTGAATGGTTGTCTATGTGTTTTTTCGAAGATGCAATGTTCACAAAATTTGATACTTGACAGACTTTTACTTTCTAGGAGTCATTCCTTTGAAAGCACATTTAAACCTTTCTGAGACATGTGACCCAAATGTTAATGCCAGAGTTCTATCTCCTTCTTTATCCCAGTGATTTGATCTACTTCGCCTGTTATAGTCTCGCCTTGTAAGACATACAAACCTTCCTTAAGTTCTCCTCTCATAATGATCATGCATCCCTTAATGATCTAAGTGAACCATTCTTAGATTTGTACCAACAATTCTGTAACTCCATTGTTCCTAAGGAAATCAAGTTTCTTTGTAACTTCGAGATATATCTTACCTTTGTAAGAGTTACCGATAAACCATCATGCATTTGGATCCTCACAAACCCCACACCTCAATGGAGCAGGTTATGTTGTTTCCCATTCAGACTTTTCCTTCTAAGACTTGCTGAAAATCTGAGAACCAATGTACGTTTGGTGTCATATAGAATGAGCACCATGAGTCTATGATCCATTGTTGCCTGATGTCATATGTGGTTATTGTCATTGCCGAAACTTTCTCCGTGGTTAGAATTTCAAACTTGAATGTCACATTCTTTGCCACTGCTACTCCCCCACCTTCATCATGTGAGGTTTCTTGTAATTTCTTCTTTTTACCACCATTGTTATCTCTTTTCTCTTACCTTCCTCGGACCAGTATAATCCTTCCTCGTTTGTTCTTTGTGACCTCTTCAATGACTCCAATTCAAGTTCTTTGGACCTTGTTGCAATTTTCACTTCCTTAGCTGTGATAGTAGCCTTTTAATATTTCAGCACCTCTCTGAATTGATCATAAGCTGGTGGTAGAGAGTCTAGCAAATACACGGCCTGATATTTCTCATCTACTTTCACCTAAAGATTATGAAGATTCGATAGCATCTTCTGGAACACATCCAGATTATCTTTGATAGTTTTTCCCTCGTCCATCCTGAACTTTGATATCCTTTGCATCATATACATCCGATTAGTTAATGACTGTTCTAGAAAAAAATTTTCAAGAAGTCTCTAGATGCCATAATTCATCTTTTCTTTAATGATTTTCCTCAGGATTTGGTCAGCCAGAAAAAGAACTATCAGATTCCTAACCTTTCTACTTTTCTACTTTCGAGATGTTAGATCTGAAATCCTGAAGTTCAATTTTCTTTCATTTCTTATCTGTGGTAAATATTGAAGCTATTCATATCGATTGTCCAACTTCAACCACTACAAGAAAAGAAGGATTTCGGGACTGAATTTGCGGACTGAGTCAGTCGTCCATAAATTTAGGGACGGATTAGGGACTATTTAAGGACGAAATAATAAATTCGTCCCTAATCCGTTCGTAAATTTGCAGACCGCAGAGTAGTCCCTAAGTCGTCCGTAATTCGGACAGATTCGGGACTAAATTTAAGTTCGTCCGTCCGGAATTTCCGAACAGATTCACAAACCGTCCGCAAATTCCGGACGTATTCGGGACGGTTCGTCGGGAAATATTCATCTCAGTCCGCAATCCGTCCAGAATCGGTCTTAAAATTTTCTATTTAATCTCTCATCTTCTACCCGTTTCTCACACACAAAACTCATATATTTCTCTTTATATCTTGTTATTTTTTCTGATTATAATGGCATCGTCGTCGAGATCGAATATTTTTGTTTCGAGACAGTGGATGTATAGAAGAATTGATCCGGAAACTCAAGGTGTATCGAAGGAGTTTATAGAAGGCATTACACGATTTATGACGATGGCGACAAAACAACAAGTTTTTAGAGAAAACCGGTAAGTTCTTTGTCCATGCGTAAAATGCAAAAATGAAAAATTCGTTAATGAGAAAACCGTTTGGAATCATCTCTATTTAAGAGGGTTTACTTCAAATTATTTTATTTGGTTATCTCATGGAGAGAATTTTGCACCACGACCCATATCTTTCGCGGAGGTTTACGAAGATATGGTAAGATTTAAAATTTTTAAAGTTTTATTACGAGTGATATTTGTTTAATACGTAAAACATCAAATTTGTTTTAGACGAAAGAGAAAGGATGTGAACCGTCGTACGTGGAATTGTTAGAACGTACACA
>CM071862.1:1842154-1901232 GCA_036759665.1 Gynandropsis gynandra
TTTTACAATAAATTTTTTATTAATAATTTAAATTTAAATTAAATGTCAATATTTTTTGTAGCACGTAACACCGTACAAAGGTCATCTATTTGGTCTTGGAGAAATGTCATCAAAACATGCGAGTTCCTCCAAAGGCAAGGAAAAGGTCGCGAACGAGGAATTACAAAACACAATATCGGAGATGAAAGCATAATTAGAACAACAAAACTCAAAGTTCAACGTTCTGCAAAGAGAAGTTCAACGATCAAGAAGGGAACGTGAGCAGTGGCTCAGAATGATGAAGGCACACATGCCCACTATCAATTGGGATACGACCGAAAACAATGATGATGACGACGATGATAATTCCCAATCACCACCTACAAGTTTGTAAATGGATAATTTTAATATTGTATGAATACTATTTTAATATTGTATGAATACTATTTATTTAATTTCAATTTTAGTTTTTTATTTTTTTTTGTTTTTTTTTAAATTCTGGACGGGACATGGGCCGTCCGAATTTTTTTTATGATCGTCTGGTTTTGCGACGATTTCCCGACTAACAATATCGTTCAAAATTGCGGACGATTTGCGGACTACATATACCGTTTGTATTTGCGGACGGATTACGGACGAAAATTGGTTGGCGACGCTCATTTGCGGACGACGCGTACCAATCCCTAATCGGTCTCGAATCTCATTTCCGGACGGATTAGGGACTGATTCTTCAGTCCCTAATCCGTGAATTTCTTGTAGTGAACAATGGTCATTGTGATTCCTTTCAGTACCGGTGTTCTTGGATCATCATCTTCTTCTTGCACCCATGACTGAAGATCATCATCGAGTGCTTCTCTGAGACCCATTATTTCAAGACCAATTTCTACTTTTGCCTTCCACAACATAAAGTCTCCTTTCCCCGTCGAATCTTTATACATCTAACTTTTGTATTTGGAAGATCATTCGTTTCCACTTGTTACACCCGAATAGGTTCTTTATTTAGCAGTCAAGATTACCTTTCCCGACAAAGATCCTTCATGATCTCAATCGATTTCAATTGAGCTCAATAATTTGATTATGCAATCTGATTCTTACCGGTCGAGTAATCTTCCTATTGCCAAATCGGACTCTGATACCATTGAACACGAGCACTTGCGAAGAAACCAGAAAGAATCGAATGAATGAAGAATAAAAAATGATGAGTGCTAAAAAAAAAAAGAAAACAAAGTACGATAACAACTCAACACACGATATTTACGAATTCGGATCGGACGTTGTGTTCGTCCTACATCTCAAAAAAGTTGGGATCTTTATTGATCACACTTGATATAAAAGAATAAATTCGAAAACAATAAAAAAAGATGTAATTTTTTATTTTGGTGATCAATCAAAACTCATGACTAAATACCATATTATCTTCTGTTTCATTTAAAGCACAAATAGATCTTAACTACTTTTGTTGCAATGACATTTATATCCTTCACAAAAAAATTTCACCGTTTTCAACTTCGTTGGTAAACACATCTTAGTAAGTATATTGAATTCCATAAACATTTAAACTAATTTATATATTATCATTCTTTTTTTGTGTAAGAAAACGTAAACCCTTTTTTCAATTAATTAGGAAAAAAGGGAAATGAAAAGCCTTGGGTAATGGGTTGGTGGGAACGGACAAGTGTTTGGGTGTTAGGCGCAGTGACATCACTTGTAAAAACACGTGCCTTTTATCCACTCCCCATTCTGACTGGGCTTGGGCTTATTGATAATATTGGGCTAATTGATGGGCTTGGTCTTATTGATGGACTTGGGCTCATATGGGATTTTTTTGCTCAAAATACTCCCCACGCCCAATATTGGCAAATATCCGAAATCCTACGAAATAACAATGTTTTCAGTTTGGATGATGAAATTAGAATGGATTCCATTTTAGACCCGAATTCGAATTTTGATATATTAATAAACAAATATATTAAATACATGAAAATATATAAAATTCTTCTAATACTCTTTATTTTTAAAACAGAATTACGTACATATATAATATAAATATAAATATAAATATAATTAAAATCTATGAAGATATTTATGGATAAGTAAAACTTTTGAAGCACTACATGTATAAATATTCATGAATAATAAAATTCGCTTACAAAATCAATCTCAAGGGAACACATTCTTAAAACTAACAAGCGTCTCCTTTCTTGTTCTCCAGATTAAACTCATCTAATGCTTTCTGTATTTATTTCAACCCGAAAAAGTTTGAGGACTTGCAATGTTTTAGGAAGAAAGAAAGGAAGGCGTAGGTAGAAATAGAAACGGTGCAACAGAAACATACGTGTCAAATATAAATTTGGACCTAACTAATCCTAAAAACTAGTTCAAAAGTTTAGAGTTGTCCAACACCATATGTATGAGACCAAGACCAAGATTCATATCTTTATTCAATTCAATGCAGGACAATACATCACAACACTCCCACTCACGCCCATACTCGGTCCTGGAGCATGGACATCGCAATCGAAGGCGTCGATATATTCAAATCGGGACGAACCAGACTCTGATACCATGTCAAATATAGGTTGGTCCTAACTAATTCAAAAAACTACCTAGAGAATTTAGTTGCCCAGTACCATATATATTAGTCTATCGTTCATGTCCTTGTCGATGTGGTACAATTTATCGTAACAATACGCCACACAGGTCCGAATGTACGTTTGCCTTGATCTTCTTTCGACTGCGTGTTTTGTTCTCACCATCTGTAGCTGTAGATGCCGAATGCTCGAAAATCTTCATCGAACTGACTCCTTCCATGCCATTGTTTATAGACACACGGTATAAAAGTAGACCAGACATGAAAACAGAAAGGAAATGAAGGATGACATGGAACATGTTCCTTGTTTTTTGTGGTTCGGTCTCTGTTCAAGAGGCATTTAATACTTCTTGTAATATTGCAACATGTGGTTTAATTCGATGCAAAGCGAAGAACCTTACCAGGGCTTGACATGCCGCGAATCCTCTTGAAAGAGAGGGGTGCCTTCGGGATTCTCGATTATATTCCTATAAATAGTTGTAGTTTAGAGAGAAAAGGATTCATTTCGAGTGATGAGCATTTATTCTTGGTTTAGGGTTGAATAAAGCTTTTCTATTCTTACTAGATTCCTACTTGGATCACCACATTATATCACAATCCTTAAAGGCCAGAAACAACAGAGCCACTTTGATCTCATAATACAAAAACTGAATTGCATAATATGCATATACCCTCATGTTGCATAATCACTACGGCACAGGCATGCAAGGGCCATGAAATGGGGATCTGCCAAAAGTATAAAGTAGCGGGAAGAATCACAAAATTAAGTGAAACCTGACCTGAGACTGCAGCCTACCTGAAAACCCCAAAATTCAGAGATAAGAGAAGTGTAATATTGTAACCACTAAATACTTGATATAGGAAATCGTGGAATCAAATGAAAACAAGAGACAAAAATATTACCCAAGCAAGGGTGGAATAGCACCAACTACAACCCCAACCCATGTATTGACGGGGTGAAACTGCTTCAACGGAGTATAAACAAATGCATAAAGGAAGAGATTGGCAGATGCAAGTCCAGCAGACAACATATTAGCTTGCAATAACCTTATTGCAGAAGCATAAGATTAGTGTTGATCTTTTGCTCATGAACTAATTGTTGATTTCATGAGCTTTTAGTGTTTTAACCTCCTTTGTGCATGCAAAAAAGAAATAAAATGGAATCGTCTCTTGTGTTTGTGTTATATCGTGTGCTTGAAGGAATTGATGTGTTTAGAGAAAAAGATGAACACACAGCTTAGCAATATTTTGGATGTGATACTCTTTCACACCCTTCCTAGAATTCATATATATCAGATTACAAAATGAAACTTGCCCTTACGGGGACAAGCTCTTACAACCCCTGACACTACAACCCTCAAAACTAGCCTATAACTTAGCCTTTTTCACGCCCTTACACTGCAATGTCTCTTACATATATTATCATGTTTTATCGTTAAACTTTTTTTATGATATTGACCCCTTTTTCTTTGTATTTTTCGCATGGGCTTCTTGTTGGACTTCAACACGTTGGGCTTCTGCGGTTAGGCTTGTGTCCGTGGGCTTCTTCTTCTCTCGCGGTGGGCCTGGTGAAATACGCGGCCCATTTCTTCTCATTTTCCTTAGGGGTTCTAGAGATTTCCTCAGAACCCCAAACGCTCTACTCCTACCGATGCTTCTCTCGAAGCTTCTCCTTCACGTTGTCGCTCTCACGCCGGCCATAACCTTCAGTCTCCCTCTTGGACGGTCGTGGGATGACGCCAATCTTCTTCCTCAACTCACAAAACCGTCCAGCAGGTAGTGGCTTTGTGAGGATGTCCACCGACTGCTCATATCATCGAACGAACCGTAAGTCTATCCTCCTTTCTGCTTGTGCTTCCCTTACAACGTGAAATCTTATCTTTATATGCTTGGTTTGCTTGTGGTATATCGGATTTTTTCCGATAGCTATCGCCGCCGTACTATCACTGTACATAGGCACCACTGATTGCATGCAGAACCCTAACTCTCCAAATAACCTTGACAACCATGTTGCTGCACCTAGGGCCATGTATTCGACCTCAGCTGTTGATTGTGCAACAAGTGTCTATTATTGTGTTTCCCAGCTAAACACTGCACTACCGATTGTAAAACAATATCCACTTGTGCTTCTCATATCATTTAGACTCCCTGCTAGGTTTGCATCTGCATATCCCACAAGCTCTGCGTATTCAACTCTCTTGAATTTCAAACCATAGTCCTTAGTTTCTCTGATATATTTTAATACCCTCTTAGCATTTTGTAAACTGTATACTGTCATCGCATTGCTTCGTGACAGGAATGAAGTTGCAAATGCGAAGTCTGGGCGCGTGGATGCAAGGTAGAGAATCCCTCCTACCATGCTTCGGTACAACGTCTGATTGGTAAGCTCTTCGCCATCTTTTATAACTTTGCAATTGAGGGTTAAGGGAGTGCTTACCCCCTTAGAGTCCAGCATACCAAACTTCGAAAGAAGTTGGGTATCGTACTTCTCCTGGCTTAAAAATATTCCATCCTCGAGGTTTTTAACCTCAAAACCCAAGAAAAATTTAAGTGCACCCAAATCACTCATATCAAATGTTGAGCTCAGCTTAACCTTAAAGTCTTTAATCATCTTAAAATTACTTCCAGACAGTATAATGTCATCAACGTATAAACATATCACTAAAATATTACCTCCTTCCACTTTGATGTACATGGCTACATCACAGTGGCTACTAACACACTCTTCTTGTAAGAAGAATGTGTCAATCTTACTCTACCAGGCCCTGGGCGCCGATTTTAATCCATATAAAGCTTTGTTAAGTCGTATCCTGGCGGCTGTTCAAAATAGACTTCTTCTTTTATCTCACCATTTAAAAACGCCGACTTTACATCCATCTGATGTAAAGGCCAGTCCTTCTATGCTTCCACGACTATCAAGGTTCGTACTGTGTCGTACCTTGATACATGAGCAAACGTCTCCACATAGTCTAGCCCGTAGGTTTAAGTAAACCCCCGTGCCACTAGTCTGGCTTTATATTTCTGGATTTTCCCTTCCTCGTCTGTCTTTATCTTATATATCCATTTCACCCCAGTGACTTTCTGGTTCAAGGGTCTCGCAGTGAGATACCAGGTCTTGTTCTTATGCAACATCTGCATTTCCACATCCATTGCCTCTTTCCATTCTGGATGTTTTAGAGCCTCTTCATATGAGGTAGGTTCCATCACGACTAGATAACAACTCTCATCCGGCTGTATCCTTTCTGTGTCCTCCTTAATTCGATATAAATCACTCAACCTCCGTGTTCTGTGTATGTCACGGGATGATTCACTGGTATTTCCAGTGTTAGGCTCCTGGGATGATGGAGTATTAGACAATGAACATTGTAGAAGAGTACCTGGTGGTGTTCTCCTCCTGCTACTCACACTGTCTTTTGCACTTGGCTACCCTGAGGTACTCCCCACTTCAAACATAGTCGTAGGTGCTCCCTTTGGTTTGATGGAATTTTGTGGATTCAGAAATACCATAGAAATAGGTACTTCCTTCTCCTCTTCTTTTGCTTCCCAATCCCAGCTTTTCTCCTCATCAAATATTACGTCTCTTGATACCTCCACCTTCCATGTCTGAATGACAAAAACCCTGTAGCCCTTACTTTGGCTGTTGTAACCCACAAACACACAAACTTGTGATATGTCGTCCAGCTTCCCTCGTTTATGTGTAGACAGCATTTTATAACATAAACATCCAAAAATTCGTAGGTGTTCAATAGAGGGTTTGTGCCCACTCTAAACCTCCAAGGGGATTTTATCTTCCAATGCCCTTGTAGGCAATCTATTCTGAATATACGCCGCTGTAAATACTCCCTCTGCCCAAAGATGATTAGGCATCTTCTTATCCTTAAGCATACATCTTGTCGTTTCCATCAAAGTGCGGTTCCCCTCTGCTCTGCAACCCCATTCTGCTGGGGTGTGTAAGCCACACTCAGCTCCCTCAAAACCCCCTTTTTGGCCAAATAATTTGAGAACTCCTTATAGTTGAACTCAGTCCCTCAATCATACTGTAGCTTCTTTATCTTCTTCTCCGTTTGATTTTCAACTTGACTTGCAAATCTTTTAAAAATCGCAAACATGTCTGACTTGAGTCTCAAGAAATAAACCCAAGTCATACGGGAGTAGTCGTCTGTGAATGTTAACAGATAGACGCTCCCATCTAGTGAAGGTGTGTCCACAGGTCCACACAAGTCTGTATGTATGAGACCTAGAACCTGTTTCGCCTTATAATCCGCGCTCTTAGGAATTTTTTGTCTGTGTTGCTTGCCCTTAGCACACGCCTCTCAAACCTCCTTTACCACAATAATTTGTGGTAAACCCTTCACCATTTTATCCTTCTATAGTTTCTCCAGATTATGAACTCCCGTGTGACCTAGCCTCTTATGCCATAGGTCAGAAACACCCATCTTCTCTTTGACTACCCTTGCTTCTTCCTTAACTATCCTCCATTTAAGAGGATATGCTTTCTTTACCATAGGCACTTCCACTACCTTTGAACCCGCTTTATCCTTTATCAAACACCTATCCTCGGTGAACAAAACTTCATACCCATTCCGAACCATCTGCAGCACACTTAATAGGTTTTTGTCCAACCCCGACACTAAAGAAACATCTTTGATAATTTTAACTACTTTCTTCGTATGAACTTGAATGTTTCCCTTACCGGCAGTGGTCAAAACCTCTCCATTTCCAAACTTTATAGGTACCCTAAAGTACCTATCTAGCGTTGTGAAATACCCTTCTCGCTTGGCCATATGATTAGTAGCACCACTGTCCACCAACCACACATCATCCTCGAAAACCTGATGCGTTAAGTGTGCTGCATGAACAATGAGTTTTCTTCTTCTTCTCCTTCTTCTTGTTGATTTACATGTGCTTGATTCTGGGTAGGTCGTTTGTTTTTGCATTCTCGTGAGAAACAACCTAATTTGCCACAAGTGTAGCACTCCTTTTTACTTTTGTTTTGTTTGCTTTAATCTCCTTAGGATTGTTTGTTTCTGAAGAAACACTGGCTCTCCTGATGGTTGTCCTTTTTGCATATGCTGCAGATCTTCTTCCCCTTAAACTTGTAATCTCCTTTTCCAAAGGATTTCTTGGTGGACTCAGATCTATTGTTGTTGACCTTAAGCCCTTTGAACTTTACCTGGAATGCCCCTTCCAGACTACCAACATGCCTATCTTCTAGTCTCGCCTCCTGAGGCTGTAATGATATAACGAGTTCCCCCACCGTGAGTGTTGTGAGGTCCTCCGTCTGCTCAATGACCCTAATGTACGGGTCAAATCTCTCCTGCAGTGAACACAGGATTTTCGACACCAAAGTGACCTCCTTGATCTCATCTCCAAAAGCCCTCATTTCATTCGCCAACTTCGTCACTTTGTTAGCAAAATCCTTGATGCTTTCCTTCTCACCCTACCTTAGGGTGTAATAACTTGCCCTCAGCCTTTGGAGTTTTATCATTGTTGTCTTGGGGTCCCTTGAAACCTCTCCTTGAGGAGATCCTAAGCAATCTTCGATGTTTCACACACTGATAAGTGTGTTGCAAAGATATCATCTGAGACTGCGCTGTACAAGAGCTATAAGGCAGTCTGGTCCTTAGCTTCATTTTCCTCCCAAAGTTGCAAAGCCTTCTGCAACTCTTCCTCCAATGGAACAACCCCTACCATGGGCTTCTCAGGTAGTCCTTCTGTGACTACCTTCCACAACTGTTTTGATCTGAGCAATGCCTTCATCTTGATTACCCAGAGATTGTAACTCTTACCATCGAAAATAGGTATAGGTGGTGTATTCTGCATCTTCTTGTTTGTTGCTTGTGCTGAATGATTTTTGCTGTCTCTTGTGCTGTTTGTTGTGCTTGTGCTTGTGCTTGTACTCCCTCTCGACCTTTAGATCCGAAAGGCTCTGATACCAATTG
Organism: Gynandropsis gynandra; assembly: GCA_036759665.1. Classification (NCBI taxonomy): domain Eukaryota; kingdom Viridiplantae; phylum Streptophyta; class Magnoliopsida; order Brassicales; family Cleomaceae; genus Gynandropsis; species Gynandropsis gynandra. The sequence continues at coordinate 1,850,666 of CM071862.1, forward strand.
TTGATCTTTTGCTCATGAACTAATTGTTGATTTCATGAGCTCTTAGTGTCTTAATCTCCTTTGTGTATGCGAAAAAGAAATAAAATGGAATCGTCTCTTGTGTTTGTGCTATACCGTATGCTTGAAGGAATTGATGTGTTTAGAGAAAAAGATGAACACACAACTTAGCAATATTTTGGATGTAATACTCTTTCACACCCTTCCTAGAATGCATATATATCCGATTACAAAATGAAACTTGCCTTACGGGGACAAGCTCTTACAACTCCTGACACTACAACCCTCAAAACTAGCCTGTAACTTAGCCTTTTTCACGCCCTTACACTACAATGTCTCTTACATATATTATCATGTTTTACCGTTAACCTTTTTTATGATATTGACCCCTTTTTCTTTGTATTTTTCGCATGGGCTTCTTGTTGGACTTCAACACGTTGGGCTTCTGCGGTTGGGCTTGTGTCCGTGGGCTTCTTCTTCTCTCGCGTTGGGCCTGGCGAAATACGCAGCCCACTTCTTCTCATTTTCCTTAGGGGCTCTAGAGATTTCCTAAGAACCCCAAACGCTCTACTCCTCCCGATGCTTCTCTCGAAGCTTCTCCTTAACGCTGTTGCTCTCATGCCGACCATAACCTTCAATTAGATCCAAAACCTGTACCAGATAGACATACCAAACCCATTCATGCATGGAAACAAGCAGTCACCTTGCAAGCCAACATAGAAGGACCAGCAACACCGGCCAAAGACGCCCACACGACTGCATGTGGAACACTGATATGCCCAGAAGGTAATGGTCTTTGCCTAATACTATTCATCTTGGCATCATTACTTATTTCAAAAACCTATGAAGGTAAGTGACCAATGAGAAAGAAACTCAAACATACGGTAGATTGAGATAAAAAAAGTAGAAGTAATGGTTGACTCTTCTAAATTTAATCAAGATTCAAACGTTTAAGGGGAAAGCTAAGATGTTTTTAGCACTTGGAAGTCACAACACAGTATTACATTACAATTTTGTAATTTAGAAGACAAATAAAAAAAGATGAAAGAGAAAAAACCTGATTCAAGGAGTTAGCAGACGCATCAACCATCATCGTACCACTACGTGAGTCACAAAGCCTAGTAAAATCGATTGCAACATCTCCAATCCCAAGAACATATCCTGTTCCAGAATTCGCAACCACAAGTATGCTACAAACATCAATTAACTTTTGTACATTACTACAAACTGTTGGGAAATCACACCTTTTCCGCTTTGTGAAGTTAAGATAAACACTTAAGATTGGAAGTATACATGGGAGCAGAAGAGTATACTTCTCCAAGTGAAGATTCTTCTACTATAATAATAGGATTACAAAATTGACTCACACTCGGTGAATCACTCAAACTTGAGGATGGAGTCTTCCCAAACTTTTTCTTTTCTCTCACAAAGAGATTCTCTTAAGTTGTTCTCACTCAACTGGTTTCTATATTGATCCTTGAATTTAGGATTCAAGCTTGAGGATAAAATTTTCCCAAACTTCTCTTCTCTCACAAAGAGGCTCTCTTAAGTTCTTCTCGCTCCGATTCTTACATTTTAGGATAACTAGAAATAGATGCTACTACCCCTATTTATACTACTCCACTACCAAATGAATGGTGGAGATTGATTCTCGAGAATTCTCCACATCTCTCTAAGATTCTCCACACTCTTCTTCCATTTTTCCATTCTTCCATACTCTTTCGTAAGTTTCCACACATCTCGAAAATATTCTAGAGGGTTCCACACTTTTCTATAAACTTTTGGAGAGTTCTACAATTCTCTAGAATTCTCCGTAACTTTCTAGAAACTTCTACACTTCTTTAGAAATCTTTAGAAAACAACTCTAATTAAGGATGGATCCCAACAAATCTCCTGCTCCAACCTTATTGTGGGGTAGTAGACAGGCAACTTAAGAACAATCTTCAAACTTATTGATTGGTATCACCTAGGTCATCATGTCAGACCAGGTCTCATTTGTGTGAACCTTATCAAGATGTTTTCTCTTTTCCTCGAGGACTTCTCAGATCCAATGATACCTTGTATCAATATGCTTTATGCGGGAGCTTGACAGCAGGACCTGGAACTTTCGATACCTCAGTTCGCTCCATGTAGACCTTCTCCTCTAGATCATTATGAAGAAATGTCGTCTTGACATCGAGCTGTTCAATCTCCAAATCTTGTCCGACTGCTAGGTCAAGAATTCGGATGGATGACATCTTTACCACGGGAGAGAATATCTCTTCAAAGTCGATAAATTTTTCTTGATCGAATCATTTGACAGTTAATCGAGCTTTGTAGCTAGACTTTGAGCTACTATTTTCGTCTTGATTTGGTACACCCACTTCCTCTTCAAGGCATTTCTCCCTTTTGGTAGCTTCACTAGTTCGTGTATGTTATTCTCGTTCAAAGATTGCATTTCTTCTTGCATGGCTATTATCCACTCTTCATTGTGACAATTTCTCCTTGCTTCTTTATATGTTTAAGGATCCTCTCATTAGTGAGTATAACATACTCCTCTGTGTTGTATCAAATGGATAGTTTTCTATCTCTCGATGATCGTCTCGGCTCTATGCGATTGGAGGGTTAGATTAAGGCTCTTTCTGAACTAATCTATCATGAATTTCTTGGTTGCTTTGCTCCAACAAAGGTTCATGATCTTCAACATCACTACTTTCTTGTGTTATTTTCCTCATGTTAAGCTTGAGTAGATTCTGTGGTCTTACTACTTCTCAATCTTGGCCTCTCTGATTTTTTAATGTCTTAAATTGTTTGGTTTTCGAAGAATACAACATCATCTTTTTTCCAGTCTCACGCTTCATTAGAGCATAGAATTCCTTAAATGTATCAAGTACTTGATCCTTTGATTTTAAAAGGTATAACTACACATTCTTTGAATGTGACATAATACAATCTCCCGCCAATAGATTTCTCAGACATCGAACACACATAAGTGTGTACTAGATCTAGAATATTCTTTCTTTTTGTGGATGAGGAAGATCTATGAAAATCTGCTTTGTGTTGTTTTACAGCTAGACAATGGGCACAAGGATCATGTAGTTTACCTCTCACATCATGGAGGAGATGTTTACAAGCGAGCATGTGAAGACCTTTCTCACTAATGTGCCTAAGCCGTTTATGTCACAATTCCATACACTAGTGGTGATGTTTACCTTTGTTTAGTTTTGCTTGCGTCAGATACAATGATCATTCCTTCTTACCTCGAGCCATGACTAGACTCCCTTTGTTGAGCTTCCACATTCCTTCACCAAAGTAATTTATAAATCCAACATTATCTAACTTTCTAGTAGAGATAAAGTTGAGAAGCATGGTTAGGACATGTCTCACAGCTTTCAAAATAAGCCTACTTCCAGTGTTTGATGTCGAGATGATATCTCTTATCCCAATGATCTTACTCCTATCTCGATTTCTCATTTGCACCATACAAAGTTTCCGCTTTGGTAGGATGAGAATAAACATTCATATGGAGAAACATAGAAGAAAGCACCGGAATCGACAATCCAAGAACCATCGTCAGAAACGATGTTTTCAAGGTATTAGCTTCTCCAACGAAATACATAAGATATTCTTTTGAAACTAGAACAGTGATAGTCTTCTCTTTTTACTTCTTTGTTGGGATAATTAGGTCTTGTTTGACATTACCTGTCTTCTGATTTCTCTTGAAGGATTGACATTCAATTTTCTTGTGACCAATCTTTCCACAATAACATCAGAAGGCGAGTAATGTCAAACAAGACCAAATCAACCCAACAAATAAGTAAGAAGAGAAGACTACTATTGCAGTTTCGAAAGAATATTTTCTATATTTCGTTGGAGAATCTTAAGTAGCGCTTCTGACGATAGTTTTTGGATTGTCCATTCCCGTACTTTCTTCCATGTTATTCCATATGGAAGTTTATTCTCATCCTACTAAAGCGGAGACTTTGGTACGATGCAAATGGAAAATCAAGATAGGAGTAAGATTATCGGGATAGGAGACATCATCTTGACAACAAACACTGAAAGCAAGCTTATTTAAAGATGTGAACATGTCTCAGGCATGCATCTCAACCTTATCTCTACTAGAAAGCTAGATGATGCTAACTTTATAAATTAATTTGGTGAAGTAACATGGAAGCTCACCAAATGAAGTCTAGTCATGGCTTGAGGTAAGAAGAAAAGATAGTAGTACGTGACACAAGCAAAACTAACCAAAGAAGAGGCAAAAATCACCACTGGTGAATGAAGTTGTGGTGCACATTAGTGAGAAAGGTCTTTACATGCTCGCTCGAAAACATCTCCTCCAAGACGTGAGAGGTAAACTACTTGATCCTTGTACCCATTGTCTAGTTGGAAAACAACACAGAATTACTTTTCAAAGATCATTCCCCATCCACAAGGAGAAAGGATACTCTAGACCTCATACGCATCGAAATGTTCGATGTCTGAGAAATTTATAGGTGGAACATCGTATTATGTAACCTTTATTGGTGGTCATTCAAGAAGAGAAGAAGATACTTGATGTATCAAATACTTGATGTATTAGCATAAGACTGAAAAGAAGATAAAAAGTGTACGATCAGATAACGGAGATGAATATAGAGATCTTTTTGAAACCTATTGCAAGAAATATGACATTAGGTTAGAGAATACTATGCCCAGGACACTACAGTTGAATGAGATAGCTGAGAGAAGTAAACAAGGAAACACAAAATCATAATTCTGGAAGTGAAATTTTTCTACTATAATAGATTATAAAATTGACTTGCACTCTGCTCACTCAAACTTGAAGTAAAATCTTTCTAAACTTCTTCTCTTCTCTCGTAAATAAGTTGTTCTCACTCTAAATGTCTTCTCTCTTGTTCTGTAAGTTTATAGATTTTAAGATTCAAGTTTGAGGATGAAACTTCCAAGCTTCCTCTCTTCTCCTACGAAGACTTTTTTAAGTTTTCTCATATGATTTCTCTTGATCATAATTTATGTTTAGAAATAGATATTATTACGCTAATTATACTATTTCATCTCAAATGAATGGTAAAAATTACTTACATTGCACCGCATCCAATCGCATACAATCCAATGATAAAGATTGATTTTCTAAAATATTCAACATTTTTTCTTAATCTTCCATTTGCCATACTCTTTCACAAACTTCAAGGCACGAGAAACTTCATCCATATTATTGATCAGATCAGTGATTAATTACTTCAAGATTACGTACTTTTTGGGCTAAAGTTCCACTTCCAAGACTTGGAGGGTGTGTATCTCAATAAAAGCAAAGTTATAGTTGAAATTGTAAATTATCAAAATATAAAGCATTTATTGTATAATGTGTTGTAATTTTGAGGCTAAAAGGCAATTACAATTTACAAGAATTGGGCATTCAAGAAAAAAGAAAATCTTTTTGCTTTACTCGCTGTACACCTGTTTTTGTATACAACTCTATATCCATAATTACAGTACAAAGAAATCGAATCAAAGAATGATATATATATATATATATATATATACGCAAAGAATACACAAGAGTATACCGCCAAAAAGAAAATGTCAGGTACCGGAGTGCTCGTCTTCTCAAAGCTACCGGAATTCATGAACCAGACCGGCCGCGGCCGGGGACAACGCGAACAGACGAAAACGTCCTTGGCTTTATGCATCGGAGTCGTTGCACATGCACTCAGGGACCGGATGTTTTGTTACATCTTTAACAGCTTTGTTTGTTCTTATTTCAGGTTGTCCTAATGATTCACGGTGAAGTTCCTTCACGATCCTGTTGAACTCTGGTTCTGACAAAGATGAGTTCATGAAGTATGGAATCATCTGTCTTTTGTTCGGTGTAATGTACTTCTTATGCCCTAAGTATGCTCTTTGCCCCTGCAATAATACCATCGATCAAACAGAGGATTTATTCAGGTTCAAATCTATATACGATGTATATACATATATATATATATATATATATATACCTGAAGAGCATGACCCATGTTTCCTCCATGAGACATCATGAAGACATCGCTCTTCTCGCAGAGTATAAAGTCAATGGCAGCCATGAGAGACGCTTTGTTGGCAAAGGGTTGGAGTTCAGTAGGCAAGGCAAGGTCTTGCTTGTTATACAAGTTAGGGAATTCTGTCATCAATGGCTTTAACGCCTCTTTTCCACCTAATGGCTCTCCTCCTGCCCAGTATATTCTCGCATTTCTCGGAACATCGAGTGCTTTAAGCAGTCTGTCATCAGAAAATCGTATGAGAATGTCAAATTTGTTAATGAAAATTGTGGTAAAATGGTATTGAATGTATGTACCTAGTGACTTCAACGGCATTCAAAGGACAGAGACCGGAAAGTTTCCTCTCATGATAAGTCATGTTTGATCTACCAGTTAGAAGCTCAGGATGAAGCTCTCTTTCATTGTTTACTATCTCATCATACTCAGGACTCAAACCAGGAAGGCAACCTGTTCTAACCCAAACGTCTTTCTCCATTCGAAGATGAAGGGCCAGGTAAGGTCCTTGGCTACGCATCCTAGCAGCTAGATTGTCACCGAGTTCTTGAATTCTGGGCGAAAATCTCAAAGCCTCGAAAGCTACCTGAAAGATACATGAAACAGAAGGTGTCAGAATTGGATTTCAATGGCAATATAACAGAAGGGTATGTGAGATAATTGCCTTGCAACGGAGTTTTTGAAGATCGGGAGGGAGGTGTTTGGAGAGTCTTGAATCAAGACCACGTAGAACAGAGGAAACACAATTAGGGATTCTGCAGGAGATGAATGAGTTAAATTGTTGAAAAGACTTACCCTTTTGAGGTAATGTGATCGAATCCACTCAGGGGAAACATGGAGAGGAGTGTTCTTCTCTTCCACAGGCCGCGTCCTTACGTGTGTCGAAGGCAACGATGATACAATATGAACATCATCCGCTAGAACGCTTTTGAAATGATCCAAATCGAATATATCCCCGAATTCACTGCACAACAGAGCAAATGGAAGACAAAGGACTTTTAAACTGAATTCCACATAGTCAAAACAGCACTACTACGATCCAAGAATCGTCAAACGGAATGCAAGATCATTGCACTTTTTAAACTGAATCCCACATCGTTAAAACCTACAATTAAGTTCAAGCGCAAGTGTTGGTTTACCTTTCGTCGCCCCATATGACATTAACCTGCAAAATGGGAACAACAAGAGAAGCGCCGAGGATCCTGGCGATGACAACTGCGTCAACAATCTGATTTCTCTGCTGATTCATCCCCCCAGACACCACAACAAGCAGATACTTCCATCTGTTCTTCACAATCGTCGAGCTCTCTTTCTTATACCGACTGCTAAATCCCAAACAGGTTTTATACCCCATTCCATCTGGCTGTTTCCAGAAATCACTCTCCTCCTCTTGCTTTAGAAACAACGACGGAGCCAACATAGATTCATTCTTTCTATTCTCCGAGTGAAATCTGGTATCCGATTTCGAATGCCCACCAGAAGTTTTCAGTTCAGTTCCATTCTTTTCGACGTTATGGGCAAAACTAAGATCAGATTCGACGCGTTCTTCGCTGTCAAAGCTTCCTGGTTGATTTGTTGAACATGGGTACCGCTTAAAAGGGAGTGAAATGGGGTCAACGTTGAGCCCAAGCTTCAACATGCCGAAAACAGAGACGAGAAATAGAGCCAAGAACCAGAGCCTGGGATTTCTGAACGAAACGTTGAACTTGGATGATTTCTTGGGAGAGACAAGAAGAGAATGCAAGGAGGAAGAGGATAAGGAGTTTATAATCTGCGAAGGGACTGAGATGTACGAAACTTTCTTCTTGCTGTTTTTCGATATCGCCATGGCAGAGAAACCGAAAGGAAAATGAACAAGAAACGTTATGGATTATAAGTGGTAAAAACAGCCCTTTCAATGCCCTCACTGTCTTCCACGACGCACATGAGAGAGAGATGAGCGGCGGGAACGCGAACTCTCATCAAAGTCTGCGATGCGTTCTTAAAGGAAGGAGAGAGAGAGAGATATTTGAACAATGTGGATTAGTTTTTTAGTTTAAACTCTTCACAAGAGTTCAATGTGTCATAGTCGTTATAAAAAAATGTATTTGGTAATATTTATAATTTTATATATTTTTATTTTTGTTTATTAATTTTATTAAAAATAACTTACCATACAGGAATCATTCAAAATTGAAAAGAAAAATATCCAATATAGTATATAAGGACAAACCAAAAAAAACCGTCAGAAATAGATTTTAATAAAAAAATCCTCTACTTTTAAAGTTTGTATTTTAACCTTTAAACTATCTTTGTTAAACAAAAAAAATTAATAGAGATGTATTAAACGAACGTTTGTTATTGTTTATAATTTTATTTATTTTAAATTATTATATATTAAAAGTATGTTTTTTGTGGCTCCTCAGGCCTTCTTACCTCTCAACCCTCCACCTCAACATCTACATTTATGAAACGTTTTTTCCTTTATCCCACGATCTCTCTCAGTAGTGAATGTGAAGCAGGCTTCCAACGCTGCTATCTCCCACTATCTCTCTTACTCGGACAGCTCGCGCTTACAGGTTAGGAGATCAAATTGAGAGTCATGGGCTGGGTATACCGGGCGGTTCTCCTCTCTCCCACCTCCGATCGTTCTCGGCTTTTAAGGTGTTGCAACCTTCTCTCTGCGCTAATCATGGAGGAATACAACAAGGCAGCCTGGGCAGAACTCATCGATCGCGTCGAGCAAACTGGAGTTGTGAGTTTCTACGTTTATCCTGCTCAGATAGATCTTAACCTTTCATTTTACTTCCTCTCTGATATCGCAATCCTCCATAATTTTGGTTAGGCCGCCTTAGACATCAATTCCTCATGCCCTCATGGCATGCCGGAGCACAAGATGTTTTGTGGCGTTTTCCTCAATGTTTCGTGGTTGTTCTAGATTGAATGACGTCGTAGGGAGATATTAGGTGTATGCTCTCATCTCTGTCTACAATCTCTCTTACTCGGACAACTCGATCTTGCAGGTTAGGTATCATTGGGTGGGAGAACATAGAACTCAATAGCAACCGTCCTCTCGAAACGATGCTCATCGATCGTGTCGAGCAAACTGGGGTTGTGCATTTCTGAGTTTACCCTGCTCAAGTACACCTTAACCCTTCCTTTTACTTCTCTCTCTGATATCGCAATCCTCCATAATATGTGTTAGGCTGCCTTAGAAATCGATCAACCGACTTTTCCTCTTCCCACAACTCTTCCCAAATCCCTTCGACTCTTCATTTTCCCATTACTTAATCGATAAAGAATTACAACGTATGGGCCGTTTCATTTTCTCTTCTCACGGCGCCACCAGTTCCTCTTTTGTTGTGTGAATCGCTTGCCCCCGTCGACCTCCAACCATAATCGATTCATATTTTCTATTGCAATGCATTTGTGTTGCTCTCTGCAGTTTTTCCAACTCTTCAACAGGAGATTCAGTGGGTTGCTCTCGGTGTTGGCTTCGCTGGAGGTGTCCGCTTCGTCATGATGGAGAATATGAAGATGAAAACAGGGAAATGAAGGTCGAGAAGAAAAAGACTCGCATCACTTGGGAGCTATTTTGTGGTGAGAAGATAAGGACAAATTGTACAACTTCTACAGTTTTGGTGGTTTCGCCATAATTGGACTGAGCATGATCAATTTCGTAGCTAAATTCTCCGGTTAGTCATATGCTCCAACCAATCTCTTCCATTTGCATTCGATATGAGCATAATGGCCTTCTTGCAAAACCTTTGTCAAAGTCATCGAGGCTATGGATATGCTGAGAAACGTTGTGCTACCGCTGCATCAGGTTAGTAACAGTGAAAGTAAGGTGTTCAATTGATTGTCTTGGTTCAAAGTTTTTGAATGCTTACAAGTAAAAAATGCACAATTTTATTATAATTTATGCTCCTTGCTTTGACATTTCCTTCCATTTCAGCTACTTTTTGATTTCTTAATTGGAATAAGAAGAGTTAAATCAATTGAATTCTACGTAGGACATTGCGTTTCTACATCATCTGGGCATAAGATTTGTTCTGGTTCCTGGGACTCAAGTGCAAATTGACCAGCTTTTAGCTGAAAGAGGTGCGGATTTAGTATAAACTTTCCTTTTGGTTATTTTTTCCTGGTGCCTGCTTGATTTGGCTCTCATCGAAGTTTTCGTCGAAGTTTCGGTAATGGCGACTCCGTTGATTACATTCATCTCATTCCCTCTTATGTGTCTTCTTCCATCTCTTTGATTTCAGGTATTAAGTTTCGAGTTTTCGGTAATGGCGACTTCATTAAATCCATTCGCCTTTTTTCCTTTTCTATTTCTTCTTCCACCTCTTCATCTATGCCCCGTTAACGAATTGGTCAATGATAGTGGGACCGATGGTGGTGGATTGGGAAGAGTGGATTTTGTTAATTCATTGAATTTGTAGGTATAATTAATATTTGCAGGTTCTCATTCCAGTTCCTTCCTTGTCTCTTGTGCTTTTCAGTCTCTCCTCATATTTCTGAGAGCAATATCTGGCCGAGTCCTTCACATCGATGTCAGGAATGTCCTCCTTTTCAAGTGCTCTCTTATAGCCTATGGAGAATAAAGGATTGAGCCACAAGTATGTCATTCGTTGGAAAATAGTCGCTTTCCTATATGGCGAATGTGTTGATCGTCTTTGAGAAGCGACTCTGCAATCTCACTGGAGTCGGGAATACAAAGATCAATCTTCCCTCGTATTAATAAATATGAAAGAAAGAATGATGATTTGCAGATGATGCATTGGAGACACATGCAGCAACCACGAGCCAATCTCTCCTCCAGGCAAAGCTACATAAGAATTCAGACATTATATATTCTTTCTCTTATGTGGAATCTCACGTTCCCGATTTTGAAATTAGGTTTTTTTTTTTCTTTCATTTGTCTTGCTATCGAGCTAGGTATCCTGGGTTCTCCATATCCTAGAAGGGATTCATCACAAATAGATCAACAATGGGTTCTATCATTTACATACCAAAGAGATTCATCCCGAACAGATCAACCATGGATTTCGACTACGCTCACTACATGTTAACTGAAGGAAGCAAATAGAAGGAGAAAGCTGCAGCCACGACTAAGGTAAGTTCCCCATCTCGTAGACTCATTCCTCGAGTATGTCAACTTATGTGCAACGATTTATGAGATGTTGATTTTAGTCGAGAGATCTATTTGTACATTGATTGGGGGAGAACAATTTGTTTTTACCAGGAACCCGTGAGAACGTTGGATGCCCCTGACCTTGTGGATGACTTCTATCTTAACTTGCTGGATTGAGGTAGCCGAAATAAAATTTCCATAGCATTGGGTCAAACCATGTATTTGTGGGATGCTTCCAATGGTTCCACATATGAGCTCGTGACCATGGATGATGCAGAAGGACTAGTCACGAGTGTTGGGTAAGAAAATGAGAAAGATGTAGATGTAAATTTATGTAATACTTTGGCTAGGTAACAATGAATAAGTGATGTTAGATTACATTTGAAAGATCAGTTAATACCTCGAACACTACTTGTGGTAGTCCTGTTTCTACTGTCTTCTCGGTAGGTAGTGATGGTATTCCCTCACTCTGCAAGATTTTCGCAAGTATCCTCAGAGATTTCATCCTTCTATCAAGGATATAAACTGAAGTTTGGCTTCGAGAATGCTGCAACGTCTTTATACCTCTGTGGATATGGATGCAGAGAAATCATTAAATGGAAAATATCTGTCAACGTTGACAAATCTGCTCATGTGTCGGTTGTCCATATCGTCTTTTCCTCTGCTAAATGCCTGCATTCTATTGTCTTCGACTATACCGGGCTGTGAACAACCATCATAGACTTGCGGTAGCATTTCTCCAAAGGCTACGTCAAAAGTTTTTATACTGTTAGTGGTAAACCAATATCAAACCGAATCCTCGGGTTGCCCATTTCCGATAGTATCATCCCATAATGCAGAAATGATGTGGCAACATGGAATTCCACTAATCTCATATTCTCGATAACTGCATGATACATCTCCTCTAATGTTAACTAGGAAACTGTTTTGTTTATGACTAACTTCATAACGCCCTCCTCCAAAACTACATGACATGCACTTTGTAGCTCTTTGTTTTTGTTTGTTGACCAAACCCTTGGCTTTTGGTGTTATTCTTTCAAGCCAACTTTGGCTCGCTTCCATCTTATTCAAGTTACTATTGATAACTTGTCTCCTGATGGTTTCTAACATTTCCACAATAGGCTTTTCACGTGCATCTGTAATTGAAGAGTTGAAGGCCTCTCCCATATTGTTTTTTTGTGGCTGCACACTTTGCGAATTCTGTGAAATAATATCTGCACAAATAATGAAAAATTAAAGCAACATAAAGAATTTATACAAAAAGTATAACAATTACAGAACAGAAATTTACCTGGACCAGTAACAACTCGAATAACGCATCAGATCTTCATGTGCAACTGGAGATAAAATCTTTAAATCTTCAAGACATCTATTAAAAACAACTTCATTGTATGCATTCGCTGCCTTCCAAAATAGTAATTTATACTCGGAGCCCTTGTGTTTTTTCTTCCAGTTATCATAAATGTGTTTAGCACACATTCTGTGCTCATTTTCCAATCTCCTTGTTGAGAGAAACGTAAATCCTCTATTTACATCCTTTCATATCACATTTTGCTTCAACTCGGTCACTTTCTGACTTACTATACCATAAGTTGCATTTCTCATCTATAGCATAATCATCCACAACTTTTTTAAAATGATCTTTGCTTAGAAATTTTTGTCCCACTTGAAAAAGCTTGCTTTTTCTATCATTGGAGTCATCACTTGAGTAATCAATAGTCACGATCTATGTCATCCTCAGAATCTCTATCTTCACTATTCTCTAAATCACTAGCACCATTATCGATATTACCATCTCTATCACCCTGACTTAGAACTAGAACATTACTAGTTTCACTTTCACAAACCACTACAGATCTAGTATTATTGTTACCGAAAATCTGCTCAATATATATCTCATCGCCATTGTCATCATCAAACTCTAGTGTCCTACAATATAGAACAAACTTTTCATTATTTAATCCACCACTTCATAAAAAAGAATCAAAATCAATCATCAAATTAAACATAACATAGATCTATAAACTAGAATCCCAAATCATCGCAAAAGCATATCGAAATTCTCCGAACTTCATACTTCTAACATAGTTCAGGATACCCAGAAACCCTAACTCATACTTGTAAACCATAACCCATTATGAACTTCATACTTCTAACGTAGTTTAGGATACCCAGAAACCCTAACCAATACTTCTAAACCATAAACCATTCCGAACTTCATACTTCTAACGTAGTTCATACTTCAAAAGACCAATAAAAAGGAAGGCGAAGTTTCCGATGGAATCAGAAGGGGGAAACTCGATTTCATTGGATTCGACACCGAACGAGAAAGAGATAGAGAAGATTTCAACCGCAACAATGAAGATCGACGTGAAGACAACAAATTTCCGACGAAATCAGAAGGGGGAAGGACGACGGAATTAGAGAAATGAGAGGGAAGGACGACGTAATCATAGTTACGTTACAATGAGTGACGGGGAAGGACGACATAATCAGAAGGGGGAAGGACAATTTATGGCTTGTCATTGAGATAATCACATAAAAAACAAATGATTTATGAAAAAAATAAGAATTAGGGTTTGAGATTTGCCTCATTTTGCTCTCATACATCCAGAGATGGTAAACCAAATTGTGGGCTGTTTGTTTTTGTTCCTTCTAATTAAGTTTTTGTTCCTTTAATCTATATTAACAAACGTCCGTTTATATACATCTGTTAAATATATATTTTTTTAGAAAATTTAATTGAGGGTTTTTTTAAAGAGTCAAAAGTAGAAGGGTTTTTTTATTAAAAACTATCTGTGAAAGTTTTTTTTTGTTTATCCCTAATATATAAAAAATATGGGTTTAATCCCTTCGTACTTTAGATTTTATGTGGGATCCATTTTTTACATGGTTAATGAAGATTGTATGCTAATACATAAACAAAATATTTAAAAATTTTAATTGTATGTCATAACATGTTATATTTTTTATATATTTAGAAATTATATAAATTTATAATCTATTATCCTTCTACTATTTAAATTAAAATTGTTTTAGATAAATGTTAATATTATATATTTTTATTTATGAATTGATGTAATTATTTAAAATATATAATATTTATAATGTATACATATTTGCCATTTGAATGCACAAAATTTTTGTATTATTTTTATTTTATTTTAATGAAATGAGATTTCGAAAGAGACACAAAACATGTAAATAGAAAAATTTTGCAACGACTTCACTTCATGAATATATCAAGGCATATTACATTAAAATTTTGGAACATTTTATCCATCAACAAACAAATTTCAAAACTATTTTATTAAATTATTAATTTTTTTTTCATCTAACACTTCCATATAAACTTATATCAAATTTAAAGCATGTATGTATCCATAAAATCAAAATCAATTGAAGAAAACAATATTTGCTTGTTTTTATTAAATACTTTACAAAATATTCCTAATTTAACAAATCAACTAAAAATAAAGAAGACTTAGTAAACTTAATAGAAAATATAGGATATTCTCTAAATTCACTCAATTGGTGTGTAAATCTAGAACATCCAACTTATCAAGAAATATATCAAATTTTGTGCGATCTAAAGCTTTGGTGAAAATGTTAGCAACTTGATCGTGCGTCGAAACATATGTAGTAGTAATGGTGCCATTGAGAACCACATCACGAATAAAATGACAATCAATCTTGATATTGTCCGTTCATAAAATATTCGATTGTCCGTAATATGTAATATCGTCTTACTGTCGATGAATCGTATGTGAATGATTAAAACCAATATCTTGAAGTAAAGTCTTAAGCAATACTAGTTCACATGTAGTCATGGACATAAAATGATATTCAGCTTCGATAGAAAATAGAGAGACATTTTGTTATTTTTCCGTTTTCCAGATTATTAGAGAAGAATCAAGTTGGATAAACCAACCTGTTAAAGATCGACGAGTTAGCTTACAGCCTGTCCAATTAAAATCACACCAAGCATAAAGTTGTAAGGTAGAATCTGATCGAAGAAGAGTGCATTGTCCAAGATTGTTTTTAAGATGTCGAAAAATTCGAAGTGCCACAACCCAACGTTCTTACCTTGGAGTCTACATGAATTGTGAGAGGATATGCATCCAATATGACAATTCTGGACGTGTAAATACCAAATCAATTAATCCACCTACCAAATGACGATAAGATAAATGATCATCCAAAATAATGCCCTTTACTAACTGAAGATGATGATTATGATCGAGTGGGGAACCAACCGGTTTTGAACCAGATTCTAAGATGATATTTAACACATATTTACGCTGACAGATATAAATTCCTTCAGGATTTCGAGCAACTTCGATACCTAAAAAATATTTTAGAGTAGTGAGATCCTTCATATGAAAACAATTACCAAGATAATCCTTGAACTCACAGATAACAACTGATGAGTTTCTCAAAATAATGAAGTCATCTACATAGACAATCACATGTAGACAAATATCACCTACATAGTAAGTGAAAAGAGAATGATCCGAAGGTGAAGATTGGAAGACATAACTTTTCAACGAACTTTCAAGCTTTTGAAACCAACAATGTGGTGTTTGCTTCAAACCATATAATGATTATCGTAAGCAGTAAACAAACAACGAATCTGATAGAGTAAAACCAGGTGAAAGTTTCATATAAACTTCTTTGTTTAAATTAAGGAATATGGCATAAAAAATATCAAACTATTTTATTTTAGCCTATAAAATATGAATTATTATCTTTAACCTTAAAAACCCAAACTTATTTTTTTGCCTTAAAAACACTAACTTTAGGAATATAGTGTAGAAAATATCAAACTTTTTTAATTTTTGTCTATAAAACACAAATTATTACTTTGAACCTAAAAATTTTGAATTTTTACATTTTTTCTAAAAAAAACAAACTTATCAAATTAATCATATCCATACACAAACAAAAACAGTAAATCATATTTTAACTCTTTGAATTTTTAAGTGTTGTCTAAAAAAACACAAATTTATCAAATTAATCATATCCTAAAGTTAGTGTTTTTAAGGCAAAAAAAAAATTTAGGTTTTTAGGTTGAAAATAATAATTCATGTTTTATAAGCTAAAAGAAAATAGTTAGATATTTTTTATGCTATATTCCCTTTAAATTACCATGTAAGAATGCATCCATTTGATGTACCTCCTAATGGCGAATGGAAACAAGAGCTAGAAATAGTCACACCGTCACCATCTTTACCACATGAGCGAAAGTATCCTCGTAATCGATCCCATGTACTTGATTATTTCTAAAAATGAATTTTCCATTTCGAGGCCAAAGGAAGTGAAAAAATGGATGTGGTGAGTCGTTGTGATTACGGAAAGAAAAATTATTTTTAGAGAAAATACCATCACAGGAAACTAAAAAATATCCCACAATCAAAATGATAAATTTTCCATCCATTTTGATCATAAGGATATCCAACAAAGATGCAACAATTATTTCGACTTGTAAATTTATCGCCATGTATTTGTTGATTATAAACATAACACATGGATCCGAACACACGTAAATGTGCACAGGAAGGAGCTGAACTATAGAGAATCTCATATGGTGTTCAACCATTAAGAAGAGTAGATGGAGTTATGTTGATAAAATAGACCGCTCTAAAAACACTTTCTCTCCAAAAATTAATTGGTAGATGAGATTGAAATAGTAGGGATTGTGCAACATTAGGAATAGGTTTATGTTTTCGTTCAAATCTTCCATTTTATTGTGGAGTATCCACACATAAAGTTTCATGTATGCCTACAAAATACCGACAAAAGAACATAAATTTAGTACCATTATCAGTTCGTACGGTTTCTACATTTATTCAAAATTGTGGAGAGACCATAGTCATAAAATGTTGATTATGATTAGTGACCTCATTCTTGTATGTCATAAGATAAATCTAAACACCTCTTGAAAAATCATCCACTATTGTTTAAAGATAGTGTGCTTTAAAAAAAGACAGTGTACGATACAAACCCCAAATATCATAATGTATGAGCTAAAAAAATCTTGGTAGCTTTATTGCTACTCATAAAGAAAGGGTCACATGTTTATTTTGCTCAAATACAATCATCACATGTCTTCTCACTACTACCAGAAACATTTAAACTTGGTATTGATTCTATTATCTTTGAAGCAAGATATTCAAATCGTTGATACCAAATGTCCAATGAACAATTGATTCGGCTAAATATAATGGCCACCGTATCGACACTTTGAAAATAATAGAGACCATTCTGCTGCTCACCCACTCCAATCAATGTTTGTGTAATACAGTCATGAACAAGACAATCATGTTGTTCCAGATTTTGAGAAAGAGAAAAAAGGTTGTAACTAAGTCCTTCAATAAAAATAAATCACGCAAGATCATGTTGCTACTAATAAGAACATTTTCGTGTATGATAGATGATGTAGTTCGACCGTCAGGTAGAATAATGAAGCATGGCTCCATATTAGAAATATCCATGAGCAAAGTTATATCACCAAACATATGATAATCACAATGAGAATTGATAATCCAAGAAAATCGAGAATCATATCAAAGAGCTTTTCAGCAGCACCAATCTTATTAGTGTTCAACAATGTAACGAGAGTTCTCCATTGTTCTTCAGGAATCCCTAAGACATACTGGCTGTCAGTACGAGATTAATCAAATTAAATCGTAGATGCAACATGTAAGTGAGATATGGCCTGAGCAACATTGACATGAATGGATGAACTAGAACTACCTCCCTTGCTTGAGACAGTGGATCAACTACCACGGTTCGTCCAATTACACGATTTATCACCCGCCCAATCTAGAAAACTAAAAATCTGAAAACATAAATCCGAAACATGTCCATTTCTTCCATAATTGGAGCACAAAACTTGGCTTTCTCCTCCGCATAAATACGAAAAAAAACCAAATTTGACTATAAAATCCATTGCATTAGTGCATTCATCAGAAGACCGTGAAATTCCACAAGTACTTTCATCTTGTAACACAATATGATACACAGTGTCTAGATTGGGCAAAGGATCTCGAGATAAAAAATTTGATGGAACAAACCATAAATATGACTTCATCAAGACCCATAAGTAATCATGTACTTTATCCTCATTACGATCTTGTTCGAGCTTGTACAAGAATTCAACAAATCCCTTCGTATACGACTAAGCTTGCCATAATAAGCATCAATGGTCAATCCTTTCTATGTAGAATTGGCTTATTCTACTAGAAGATGATGGATCCGAGGACCGTTTTTAATGGAGAATCGATTACGTAGATGATCCCAAAGATTGAGCAACATTGGAATAAAACTTCGGTTTGAGAGTATTTTTCAACCAAGAAAAAACCAAAGAATTATTAGTTTCTCAATCCTTAAAGTCATATGAATTAGCAATAGGCTTTGCAATATTTCCATTAACAAAACCAGAGCATGGAGAATATTGTTTTCCCATTCAGCATAATTATCTCATCGAATAAGCGCATGAGATAATATCAAACCATGTTTATCACTGGAAGTCAAATCATAAAAAGAAATAGTTTGACGTTGTATTACTGAACTTTCAATGATTTGAACCGAGTTGGAAGAAGAAATAATGAGAAAACCCAAAAAAACTGGTGTTCATCGTCCAAAGAACAAAGAAGATCGTTGGAGAAAGATTCGTTCGATGTGGTTGGTGATAGATATATCGCACGACGATGAAGAAAATCACAAAGAACTCGATTGTTGAATCAACCAAGAACTCGAATATTGAATCAACTCATGGTCGTCGTCTTCTCAAGAAACAACTAAGAAGAAATCGGTAAGTCGAATCAAATCATCATCCAAAAACTCGTCGATCAACTCGTAATTCCGTAAATGTGAGGCCCATGAAACTAATTAATTTTTTGTCGTGTTCTTCGTGGGTTAATTCTAATTGAGATTATGGTAAATCTCTAGACATATTCTTGAGATTATTTTTTTCAATTTGAAGATGCTAGTATGGATATTGATTAATTAATTGGATATGTTATAAGGGAAAATCAATTCATTTTGTTGGTAATACCAACATGAATAATCAAGTCATCATGGAAAATTTTTAGGTGATGATCTTTTTCCATCTCAATTTCAGTTTTGTTTTTTATTTGCGGAGAAGTTTCTACATTTAAAATGATACATGATCATAATGTATTTCTAGAATCATAATGGAAAAATTGAGACGTTATAAGTGAAGAATGGATCAAATCCTAGATCATTGAATGATGATTGACGACATATATATGAGTTGGTTTTGGGTAAAACTAAGTGGTTAGAGATAATTTGAAAAATTGACGCTCGACCAGGTGTCGAGGTGGATAACATGGATATTTTGGGTTAGTGAACTATTATCTAGTGTGTTCGATCGAGTGATTTCACACTCTCAAACCTTCGAAAGAAGACATGTGTGAGCGTGTAAATAAGAATTGTCATGTTAGGAGTATCGGGTCGATGATGTTAGTACTACGACAGTTGGATCAGTGGTTGACATCGTTTCGTGCTAGGGTTGTGATAATATTTTGAACGGTAGAGCGTTGTATGTAGTCAAATCGGTGGATCTATCAGCGTCGTACCATGTTAGAGTTGTGATAACCTTTTAAAAATAGAGCGTTGTATCTAGTCAAATCGATGGATCTGTCGATGTCGTATCCTGTTGGGGTTGTGATAACCTTTCCAACGATGGAGCACCATATTTAGTTAGAACAGTGGATCTATTAGCTTTATACCGTGTTGGGGTTATGGTAATCTTTTGAGTAACATAGCGTTTTAGTTTATCAAATCAATGGATCTACCAGTGTCGTACTGTGTTGAGGTTGTATTAACCTTTCGAGCGACAGAGCGTTGTTTGTACTGATGGCTAAGATACGATTTAACCTTGCGAGATCGTTAGTGTGCTGGAGTCCTTTGGACTTTACGAACGTATGCACGAGCTAGAGTATTGTGGGCTTAGTGAGTTATGATTCACCGTGGTACTAGTCTGAGACTTATGATACTTAATTGGGTTGGGTAGAGTTATTTATGTGTTTGTAGTATGATGAATGTTTATTTTATGTTATATATTCGAGTGTGGTAGAATACTTGATAGAGAGTGCATGCACGTATTGATCTCACTAAGTACTTATTTGTACTCACCCATTTGTGGGTTATCGTGGATGGGCAAGTTATATCGAGGAACAAAAGCAATGGGGTTGAACATCGTTGGAACCATAACATATCATACGAAGACGTGTAGCAGGTCTCGACAAACTATGTTATGTATTTCGTATTTATTTGATTATGATTTTATATGTTTTCTTCCGCTATATGTAGGCATGACCAAATCGGTTTTCAGTTATGTTATGATGGGTATGAATTATTCGGATTTCTATAAATAATAACCAAATTGTAACCAACTTTAAATCGGGTCGGTTCGGTTCGATTATATGAATAAAAATAATAACCAAAATAAAATCTTAAATTTAATTATTTCGGTTTGATTCTGTTATTATTTGGATATTAGTTCGGGTTCTTCAAAATTTAAGATGAAATCACTCTTGTGTAAGAAAAAAATTAGATAAAAAATAGAAAAAAGAGAAAAAAAGAACAAATATCAAAACGAAAATATCTTGAAAAAATATTATTAACTTATTTAAGTCTAAAAAAATTATAATTCACTAAAAAATAACTCTAAAACTTCTCCACAATTATATGGAAAAATATCAGCGAAGAGAAGAAATAATTAGGGGCTAGGGTTTCTTTTAATAATATATTTCAATAACCGTTTGGTTAATCGATGTTTTTCGGTTATTATCCGAATCAAAACCAAACCCAAGGGGTTTTATATATTCATACCCGATTGGCTATTTTAAGTATACCCAAACCGAACCGAAATACTATAATTCGGTTTGGTTTGGTTCGGTTCGATTTTTAAAACCCAAACCATAATGTTCATCCCTAGCTATATGATTCGAACCATTTCTCTTTGAAATAAAAATATTTATTTTATTCTAAAAATGTATTTGAGCAATGACACATGTAGCCACCTCTTGAAAATGGTGATGGACACTCCTAGTCCCGAGATTTTTCCGAGATGAGGGTGTTACACTATTTGGAATGAAATCGTTGTCTAAAATCATGTCGTCGTTTGGAGTCGAATTTTCGTCCAAGAAGAAATTGTCGTTCGTCTTTTCTGTCTGGTATGGTTTGTTAGTCGAATGAAATTATCGGTTGATTCTTTGTTCGGTAATCAAATCGTTGTTCGTTTTTTTCGTTTGATTTGGTTCAAAATCGTCGTTCAATTCTTCGTATGGTTTGTTTGTTGAGTGAAATCGTTGAATGAACTTCAAATTTTGGTCTCGTATATTTCGAAAATATGTTTGTCTGGGTCGTCGGATGATAACACGAAGATTCGTCGATCTGGATCGTCTAGGTTATTGTTAGAGAAAAACAGGTCATCGATATGTTTGATGGTTACTGGTTGGATGTCGTTCACTAGTTCGATGGAAATAGGAGGTCCATTGGTTTGATGGAAACATGAGGTCGCTCGAAAGATGATGAACAATGAATCAGTAGATGGTCGTCGGTGAAAACTTGATTCACGGCGAAAAATCATCAAAAATATAATAAAAAAATTTAATATCTTGCTCGGATACCATATAAATCAAAATTAATTGAAGAAAAAATAATTGTTTATTTTATTAAACACACTATAATATATTTATAATGGATAAAATTTGACAAATCAAATAAAAATAAAAAAGATTTATTAAGTTTAATAAAAAATATAAGATATTATCTAATAGTATGTCTAACATATAAATATCCATCTGTCTAATATTAGACATAGATAAATGAATTATTTAACTGTCACATTTTTAAGAACTTGTTGACATACCATGTATATTAGTTTGTGGAGCCCATATAGACATAGGCATTATTTCGAGCCCACTAGGTTAATAAAAAAGTAAATAATTTATATAAAACAGAGATTATTGTAATTCCTTGCAAGATCGGTCTGGCACTATACTGACTATCGATTTCTAAAATTATTATATTAAATAATACTCGAGAAGTCTGTAGTGGAAAACCGAAACCAGCCAATGAAGACACTTATACACCATACAATTCCAATATATTTTATATTATTATGTACTTGTATAAAAACATTATATAAGGCCAATAATCATTACGTGTTTGGTTTCTGCAATTTTTTTAAATGAAATATTTTTTTCTATTTAAAAAATATATAAGTTTACGACTCTTGAAAAGACTCTTGATTCCAAGCCCGTATATATTTGACATAGATTAATATGAATGTCTTTTAATCGAGAATTTAACTATAAAATATAAAATTATATATTTTTATTTATGAGTTGAACTAATCCTGTCACGACAAAATAAGAAACAAACGATTTGGTCCGTGCTTCTTCATCCTTATCTACGACATTATTCGAAGTTTGTTTAAAAAATGTTTTATTAGATAGGAAGAATATTATAGGTATTAATATTATTCGTTGGAATATTTGGGAATTAGAATATTATTGTAATTTTGAGAATGATGTATCACAAATTCCTAAGTGGACGATTCCGAATCTTACAGCAATGTTTATATTTAAAAATTGTTACATTATTTATACTAAAATAATTGCTATATTATATGCAAGGAAAATCATACGTACTATTGAATCATGCAAATAAAACTTGCTTATCGTTTAATGCTAGTTACGTGCAAATTATCGATGTGCTTACGTTTAAGTTATTAATTATTCAATGTCCATGAACATTTTCTTTAAGAGTTTATTACATATTTATATTACTAACTAACTAATCAGTATTTTAGCGATTAATCTATCATAATTATAGCAATTGTTTTAATTTCTTCTGAAGGTTACATAATTGATGACCGTCGTCATTTTTAACAACCTCAAACCACTACTAAGAATTCAATACAAATTTTGGTGGCATTAGGTGTCCTAATTACGTTTTTATATTTCTGCATGCACGATTTAGTTTTATAATGTAGTTTTTTAGAATAAATATATATGCATCTTAATCATCATCATCTTATATTAGTAAAATGGTGAATATATATGTTATAAAGTGTTACCATTGTAGGCACATGTGTGTGGGGCACATGTGCATTGCACATATTTTTAATAAAAGTCTCACATTGGAACTTGAAACAATAAATGAACATCATATAAGTCTTCATACAATTAATGGTTTTAAATGGATAATAAAATGGATGTTGGTATATATATATATATAATATCAAAGATAAGTCTTGCGTTTGTTCGTTGAAGCATTGCATCAGGTCGTTGAAACGTTGCGTCCATTCGATGCGGCCGTCCGAACGCTCCGCACGCTCTGAACACTCTGTACACGTCCATAGGGTTGCGTCTTTAGCTTGCATCCCAAGATATCTATATGAATGGTCATTTGATCATTCGGAAAATACAGAAAAATTCGTTTTAACCCCATACGACTTTTTGAGAAATAAACAGAGTACATTCAACAAGAGATCATTCTCTTGTGATCGTTGATCTCTTGTGATTGTTAAATCTTCAAAACGGAATAGAGAGCAAATTTCTATCTTAAGACACTGTAAACGCAAGCTTCGATCATCAATTAATTCTGGTATATTTAATTGTAGTTTTTCAATTCAATATAGTTTAATATTTCTTATAAATTGTGTATTCAATAACATTCAAACTCACTGGTTATAACAGTCATTGTATTGTATGTTTGAATCTTTATTTTGGAAAGTGTATTAGTTGAAATTTTAACAAAAATGATGGTAATAAACTTATATATAAATACAGAAAACGAGAATATCATTTTGTTTATTGGGCAAGTTTAGTTTTTCTCTCTTATATATTAACTATTAGTTATGAAATTGATACATAAATAGGGTTTTTAATGAAAAAACGTGCAATAGAGAAATGAACGAAGTAAGAACCTATAATTTTCGGATAATTGATTAGTTGGGAATTAGTTTTAGGTTTTACTAAGAGTGATAAGGTTTAATGATTGATTATCGATGACGACCATAAGTTAAACTACCATTTTGTCTTTTTCATACATATAGCTATTATTTAAAAGGAATATGGTTATATAATTACCAACAAATTGTTTTTTATTTATTAATAATTTTTCTAAACGAATATAAGAAAAATATATACCACATAACTCGTGAGGCCTTATTATTTAGCTCTCTCATTAATCCATATATGAATTGATTAGGACCCATTAAAGATCCGTTGAGAGTTTCGATATATACTGTCTTGTAAAAGTGAAATCAATAGCCACGGTGTGTCCTCTAAGGGTGGCATTCGTAGTTAATGCAATAATTTGGAACAATATTATTATTCAAAAACCCGATTGGATAATTTAATTACAATAAATGGGCAATGATTAAAAATTAATAATTAATGGATATATATATTACAAACAAAATATAAAATATATATTATAAGATTATAATAGAAATATAATTATAATATAATATAATTATTATATACTTAATAATATTAACTTATGTATAATATATATAAGATATGATCATATATATATATATGCATAAGTAACTTTATATAATATATATATATATATATATATATTATGTGTGAGAAGAGAGAGAGAGGGAGAGAGAAAAACAAATATATGTATTGATAATATAATAATATATATATAATAAAATATATCAAATAAATAAAAAAATTACTAAAGATAGATTATGAATAAGAGATAAAAATTGCTTTTATTTTTGCAATTTGTAATATTTTGGTGTATTTATAAAAGTGGAGGAACTACTTATAATTAGTGGAAAATGTGTCTAAAAAAGCAAAAGGAGATCCAACCATTTTGACATTCACATTCTAACATTCTTTCTTGAAAGTCTATTGATGGTCTTGTTAAAAATTTTATAATAGAAAAACCCTTTTCGGATAAAAACCATGATGAGAGAAAAAGATTGTAGCCGTAAAAACTCTTCATCTATTTGTCAATCTTTTGTTTCTTCACAAGCTTCGAAGGTGACACATCCTGATATTCCGAATGTGTTTTTTCAATGTTGAAATAGGGAGCGCATTTGTAAATAAGTCGGCTATATTTTCGCATGATCGGATGTATTGAATATCAACTTCTTTCTTTTCTCAAGCTCTTGAGTATACGTGAAAAATTTGGAGAGATATGCTTTGTTTTGTCACTTTTGATATATCTTTCCTTTGTTTGAGCAACGCATGCGACATTATCTTCATATAGTATCATTGGGTTGATATTAGTTGATAATATACATGTCTCTTGTATGTGTCAATGTCAAGTTAAAGCTCTGAGTCACACACATTCTCTACTTGCTTCATGAAGTTATATGATTTTAGCATGATTTGAAGACATTGCAACTAGTGTTTGTTTTTGTGAACACCATGATATCGTTGTGTCTCCAATTGTGAAAACTTATCCTGTTTGTGATCTAATTTTATGAGGATCTGATAAATAACCTACATCTGCAGAATCAATCAACTCACGATTGGAATCTATAGGATAAAATAATCTTAAATCAATCGTACCTTATTAATATCGAAAGATATATTTAATCCCTATCTGATGACGACATGTAAGGGATGAACTATATCGTGACAAGAGATTAGTAAATGCTATATCAGAACGAGTGCAATTTGCTAGATACAAGAGAGCCTCTATTATACTCATATATGATACTTCTGGTCCAAGTATATCTTCATTTTCTTCACAAGGACGAAATTGATCCTTTTCAATATTTAAAGATATACATACCATTGGAGTGCTTAATGGGTTTTCTTTATCCATGTTAAATCATTTTCATACTCTCTTTGTATAATTCGATTGATGTACGAATATACCATTCTTTAGATGCACTATCTGTAAACCAAGAAAAAACTTTGTTTGTTCAAAGTTTTTCATTTCAAATTCCTCTTTCGGATATTTTTTAGAATTTTCAATCTCTTTTGAGGTTCCAATTATATTCAGATCATTAACATAAACAATTATAATCACAAATCCACTTGTTGTCTTCTGAATAAATACATAAAGACAAATAGTGTTATTCATAAATCCCCTTCTTAATAGGTTTTCACTTAGACGATTGTACCATATACATCCAGATAATGTCAATCCATATAACAATCATTACAATTTGATTGTACACATATATTTAGGCTTTGAGTTTGATATTTTCAACATTCTTAATCCTTCAATATTTTCAACATTCTTAATCCTTCAAGGATTTTCATGAATATATCATTATCCAAAGATCCATATAGATATGTCGCAACCACATCCATAAGGTACATATCTAAGTTGTTGGATGATGTTAAACTCATTAAATATCTAAATGTGATTGCATCCATAACAGGGAAATATGTTTTCTCATAATCAATTCCAGGTATCTGGGAAAATACTTGTGCGATAAGCCATGCCTTATATCTCATGACCTCATTATTTTCATTTCTCTTTCATACAAAATCCCATTTGCATCCAACTGGTTTAACACCATTGGAAGTTTGAATGATGAGTCCGAATATTTTTCTTTTATTTAAGGAGTCTAATTCCATTTGCATAGCTTGTTTTCATTTTATCCAATCATGTGTCTTTTGACATTCTAACGTTGACATTGGTTTTGGATCTTCACTATCATTTTCAATTTCTTTGGATATAGAGAAAAAGAATATTCCACCACTGTCATTTATTTCATTTCTTCTTATAATCTTTTCATCACAGATATAGTTAATCGAAATCTCATCATTCTCAGTATGCTCATGATTATTTTCATGATTTTTATTCTGAAGATCATCTTCCTCATTTGTTTATTTTTGGATGTTCTCTATGATCGGAGAATCAATATCATTACCAGAGTTCTTTCTCTTTCGAGGATTTTTATCTTTAAAACCAAATGGTCGTCCACGCTTCAAGCATGTTGTAAACTCCTTTGAAATTCTCTCACCTGTATGCCCTTTTAGTAGTTCTATACGAGCAGGTGCATTTGCAGCCGATACATATGATTTTGTAACCCGATCTGTATCATTGAATCCATCTAAAAGTCGATTTGAAATATTTTGAAAATGTATTATCTTTTGTACTTCCATATTACATTGTTTTGTAGGAGGATCACGATATAACAATGATTGTATTTTCCATGTTAGATCTTGTGAGACTTGTTTTATTTCTCTTCTTAACGGTGAGAATTCATTCTAAATAAAATGAGAATCAGCAAAACGAGTTGTGAATACATCACCCTTTGTGGTTCAAAATATCTAATGATAGATGATGAATTATACTAACATAAATTCCCAATATTCGGCGTGGGCCCATTTTTGTCCTTTGTGGAGGAGCTATCAGAACATATACTGCACGACCAAATATTCGTAGATGAGATATATTTGGTTCTTGGGCATTTGCTAATTGTAATGGAGAATATTTATGATAAGCACTTGGTCTTATTTGAATTAGTACTGCAACATGTAAAATGGCATGTCCCCAAACAGAAATTGGGAGTTTCGTTTTCATTAGCAATGGTCGAGCAATAAGTTGGAAACATTTAATCAATGATTCTGCAATACCATTTTGTGTATGAACATGTGGTATGGGATGTTCAATCTCAATACCAATCGATGTACAGTAGTCATTGAAAGCTTGAGAAGTGAATTCACCAGCATTATCAAGCTTCACCTTCTTAATATGATGATATGAAATTGAGCTCGTAATTTTGTTATTTGAGCAAAAAACCTCGCTAATGTAACATTGCAAGTTGATAATAGAAAAATGTGCGACCATATCCTTGAAGCATCGATTAATACCATAAAGTATCGAAATGGTCCACTTAGTGGATGAATAGGTCCACATATATCCCCATGTAATCGTTCTAAAACCGATAGTGATTCATGTCCAAATTTGACCGATGATGGTCTTATTATCAATTTTCCTTGACAACAAGCACTACATGCGATCTCATGATATTGAAATATCTTCTCATGATGACTATTGGAATTTTCAACGATTCTCCGCATCATTATTGAAATAGGGTGATCCAATCAATCATGCTAAATTTTAAACATGTCGTCATATTTTGGGTTGATTGTGGCAGATGATTTCACCATTCTTATTTTTATGAAATATAATGCAAATGAAAAAGCCGATAATATTTCCACAATATGTTTTTTAGAAACCATTGTCGTGATATGAAGATATTCACGATTTTCATCATTCATTGTTTCAATATGATAGCCATTTCGACGAATATCTTTGAAACTCAATAAATTTTTTTTATTATGGAGAGAACAATGCATTTTAAATGATAATTTTTTTCCTCCGGACATTATAAAGTTTGCTTCTCCACATCCCTTAATTATTTTGTATTTCCTGATATTGTATTGACACTGGATTCATGTATTCTCCACTTGGAGAAATACTTTTTATCTTTCAATATTGTATGTGTTGTAGCACGATCGGCTAGACATATATCTCCATCATTGATGTTTGATCGTAATATATTTTGTGTTACTTTGATCTGATAAAGATATGCATGAACTTGAAAATATGAAGCAAATATTGCATATAATTTATGATGGTGTAACAAAATATTATAATAAACAATAAACTAAAAAATGGCAAAAGAAAAATACATCTGAAAATAATAAAACAAGCTAAGTCTTAAAATGAGACAATGATAACAAAATCAATTCATGTTGATATCTCATTTTCTTTCCTCATATTCTTTGTCAGGTTGATACATAAAATATGCGATGTCTAGGTGCATTCCACCCTTGTTGTCATCTAGGAAATTACCGAGATCATCAAAGAAAAAGTTCGTTTGATGATTTTTTCCTTTATCCGTTAGTGACTTCTGGTATAAATCAACAAAATGCTTTGGTATACAAAATCGTTGGGACTAGTGTCCATTCATACCGCATCGATGAAATATTGTATCTTTTTCGCTTTTAGTCACCTTTTCATTTTCAATCACCAACGATCTTTCATTTTATTTTCTCCATTATGGAAATTATTTGGTGGCTTGATCTGACCTCGTCCTCTACCATATGCATTTCCATGACCGCAACAACGTTCACGGTCTCGACCACGACCACATATATATTCACGTTCATGGTCATGCCAGTGGTTATAATGTCACGAAGTCGTATTCGTTTCATAAAATGCTGCAAAACTATTGGGACGAACATGATGATTTTTCATTAATAGCTCATTCTATTATTCTGCAATGAGGAGAAGCTTTAACAATTCACGATAGGTCTTAAAATCCTCACGCGATATTATTGTTGTAAAATTACATTATCAACATGGAATATCGATAATGTTTTCTCCAGCTTTTCATAATCACTTATCTTTTCTCCACATAATTCCATCCTGAAGATTATTTCAAACATCATAGAATGATATTCATCCACAAATTTGTAATCCTGGAATCTCAAATTCAACCAATCATTCTTTGCATTTGTAAAGATCACATATTTTTTGTGATCAAATCGACCTTTAGACGATTCCCATAAATCTATGGGATCTTCATTTTTATCGATATTCATTTTTTAAACCATCGGCAATATAATGGGGTAAAAATATCATGGTTTTTGCCTTTTCCTCTTCTAAAGAATTATTATTTTTATCAATCGTGACAATGAGCTTTTTTCCTTTTGGATGCATTTTAGTATCAAATGTCCATGTCATATTAGTTTTTTCCAGAGGCATCAAGTGCCGTGATTTTGAGATTCACCAAGTTTGACATGAAGATGTGTTATCATTGAAGAAAGGTAAATAAATATGAGTTATGCCATTGAAAACAAAATTAAAGAAAATAGTATATAACAATTAATGTGTTATCCATCTATATTTATAGATAATTCTTTTTTAGATTGATTTAATTAATTAACAATTAAATAATAAAAAACATAATTTAATAAATAATGGGGTAGATTTTTCTATCTTCCACATAAATAAAATGAATAACATAATAAAATAAATATAATGTAAAAAATGGCGGCATAACCATCCTTATAACAATAATAAACAAGAGAGATATGAATGTTAATATAAAAAATATAATTTAAATAATAATGGAGTGGATTTTTTCATCCTTCACATTAATAAAATAAGTAATAAAATAAAATAAATATAACGTAAAAAATGGTGGTACAACTATCCTTGTATCAATAATAAACAATAGATAAATAAATAACGGGGTGGATTTTACCATCCTCCACATAAATAAAATAAATAACAAAATAAAATCAATATAACGTAAAAATAGTGACATAGCAATCCTTGTAAAAATAAAAAACAAATAAATATTATTGATCGGTGGCTTAGTCCACAAAATCATATAGTATATTATATTATGATTGAGACTTAGTCCGCGATATCTTTATAATATGATATATATTTATATTATAATCGAGATATATATTACACGAGGTCTATATAATTTTTTTTACTTCAAATCGAATCCAAATAGAAAATCAATTGGAAACAGAAATCGTAAAAAATTGAAATTAAAAATAATATATGTAAATACTGTATTTTTTTATTCGTAATTAATTAGAACGTTCGTGCTGATAACGTGTTAAAAATTAATCATTAATCGAGATATATATATATATATATTACAAATATAAAAAATATATTATATGAATATAATGTAATTATTATATTACAAAATATAAAACATATATTGTATGAATATAATACAATTATTATATTCTTAAGAATATTAGTAACTTGCATATATGTATAATATGTACACATAATATATATTATAAGAGACTAATATGCAATTAATTTAAATTACACTAACCCTAATATCCTAATATCTTGTTGTCTATTATCTTGTAATATGATTAAACCAAATATCAATAATAATAATAATATCAATATCAATAAGTAATTTAAATTAATTGCATATTATTCCCTATTATGTGTGTAAGGTATTATCATATATATATATATATATATATCTTCTTATTAATAAAAAATATATAAAATAAATAAAAAATTTACTAAAGAGAGAGAATTAATAAATTAAAAAAATTGTTTTTGTTTTTTGCAATTTCTAGTATTTTGATGTGTTTACAAGAGTGGAGGAATGGTCTATTTATAGACAAATTTCTAATTATTTCGCATTAAAATGAAACAGGTTAATCATCCATTTTATATACATATTTTAACACCAAACACGTTATATTATTTTTATTTTGTTGTGAATAAACCGTCGAGTAAAAGACCATTATACCATCGTTCAACTTAGTCTGACTTTTGTTTCAGTTTGATCGGTTTAAAATTTTTCAATTCTTCGAGGTTATCCCAATAACTTCAAATTTTCAAATTGGAATATTATAAGGTTAAATGACTTATAAAAAAATTATTTGTTTATAACACTCGTTTTTGTGGAGGGTCCTCCAAAATTGAAGGCTAACATGTAGCAATCTCATGTGGCTTTGATGGGTCATTCAAAGCTAAGAGGACTCTCATTCATCATTCATGCAAAAATAAATAATAAAAAAAATACCATAATGAAGAAAAAAAAATAGACAAAACGAACAAAGAGAGTGAATGAACAATATTAGGAAGAGTGCATGTGAGCTTTTTTTCTCTTCTCACGTGCCCATTTATTCTTCACCTTCCCTTTATGGCCATTCTCTTCCTTGATCTTAATATAAAATTTATAAATATTATTATGGTTCAGAATTTAATCAAGTCTAATTGAATATATTACAATTTTTAAAAGTGAAATTTATTTCAAAATATATCGTTAAGAGACATTATTCTGAAAGGACGTGATATAAAAGATAATTATCAACTCATTCGTTCTTAATTGCTTTTCGGTTTTTAATTATAAAATCCATATCGATTCAATTATTTTAAATTAATTAAGAATATGATAAATATAGATTCAAATATAAGATTATGTGCATCGTACTATCGATTTTTTTTGTAGATTCTCTATAAATAAATATGATATTTATAATTCTAATATGAATTCTATACCAACATTCCAAAATTATGGATGGAATCCAAAACAATAAGGAGGTAAATTTACGATCATTAAAATCTCCAACCTACCATGTAATTATATATTTTTACTGGGGCATAATTATAAATTTCTAAAGGTATTTACATCGTATCGAAGTATATGGATTTTTTTTATTTTGTTTGCATAAAAGTTTTTACATGTTGACTTTTCTACGAGTTTTGACTTTCAAAGTAACACACAACTAGCTTCGATTGATTTGTTATGTAATTGGGCTCATAGTTCTAAGGCTCGAAAGGTCCCAAAACATGCCCAAATTTAGTTTGGCCTTTTTTGTTCTGTTAATTGATTTGAGTTTTTCTAAATAAATGGTAGTTGTATTATAAATAAACGACTGTTTTATTACGAATTGAAATTTATTTAGATTATTATTGTATGAATGGTGCTAAATTTACACATTTTTTTTTACAATTTTGTTAGAAAAGTAAAGGACTGTATCTCTTTGCAAAAATCTATATATAAAAAGTTGCAAAATTTTTCTAACTCTCATGATCAACTCTCATGATGTCACATCATCATTCTATTATTATTTTATTTTATATTAATTATCATTTATAAATTACTTTAAATGAATTATATATTAGTAATATTAATATTTTAAGGAAACACAAAATATTTATATTAATTTAGAGGATATTTTAGTTAATATATATATGTAAATAAATAAACAAATCAGTAAATCTATATATAAAAAGTTGCAAAATCTCTCAACTTTCATGATGATACATCATTATCTTGTTATTTTTTTATTTTATTTTATTTTATTTATTCTATATTAATTACCATTCATAAATTATTTTAAATGAATTATATATCAGTAATATTAATATTTTAAAGAAACACAACATAATTATACTAATTTAGATGATATTTTAGTTAATATATATGTAAATAAATAAAAAAATCAGTAAATTAATAATCTATATATAAAAAGTTACAAAATCTCTCAACTCTCATGATGCCACCTCATCATCCTATTATTGTTTTATTTTATATTAATTACCATTCATAAATTATTTTAAATGAATTATATATTAGTAATATTAATATTTTAAAGAAATACAAAATATTTATATTAATTTAGAGGGGATATTTTATAATATATATATATGTAAATAAATAAACAAATCAGTAAATCTATATATAAAAAGTTGCAAAATCTCTCAACTTTCATGATGATACATCATCATTCTGTTATTATTTTATTTTATTTTATTTTATTTTATTTATTCTACATTAATTACCATTCATAAATTATTTTAAATGAATTATATATCAGTAATATTAATATTTTAAAGAAATAAAAAATAATTATATTAATTTAGAGTATATTTTAGTTAATTTATATGTAAATATAAAAAGTTGCAAAATCTCTCAACTCTCATGTCACCTCATCATCCTATTATTATTTTATTTTATTTTTTTATTCTATATTAATTAACATTCATAAATTACTTTAAATGAATTATATATTAGTAATATTAATATTTTAAAAAAACAAAAAATATTTATATTAATTTAGAGGATATTTTAGTTAATATATATATAAATAAATAAAAAAATCAGTAAATTAATAAATAATAAAAAACAACAAATGTTTATATATTTATTTGAAATAAAATTTAGTAAATTATTAAACTTAAACAAAATAATTATTAACGAATATTGATTTTTTATGTATTATCTTTTTTTCAAGCTTCCACATCATTAAAGTATTTTTTATTTTTTTATTATACATTAATTACCATTCATAAATTACTTTAGAATGAATTATATATTAGTAATATTAATATTTTAAAGAAACACAAAATATTTATGTTAATTTAGAGGATATTTTAGTTATTATTTATATATGTAAATAAAAAATTAGTAAATTAATAAATCTATATATAAAAAATTGTAAAATCTCTCAATTCTCACACAATTACCTCATCTCACTATTATTATAAAATTTTGAATACAAATTTAAAATAATTTGGGTTTTAAAATAATTGAAAATTATTAGAAACTAATGAAATGAGATATACAAATAAAATATAGATAAATAATCATATAAATATGTTATATAAAACTATATAAACTACAAAATATTTTAATATTTCGAATTTTAAATTTTATATTTAAAATATAACAAATTTACGTATTTATGCGAATACAAATTAATAGTATATTTACATGAATGTTTGGTTATAAGAAATTGAAAAAATATTTGAAATTGATAAAATGAGACAAATAAATAAAATAGAGATAGATAAACATATATATACGTTGTATAAATCCATATATTTTTTCCTATTCACGAATTCTATGAAATATATTAATATTTCAAAATTGATATTTCATGTGTAGTTATATAATAAATTCGCGTACTTAGATGAAAGTTTGGTTATAAAATATGAAAAATATTAGAGACTACTGAAATGAAACAAATGATAAAATTGATAATCGTCTCTTATATAATATCTAAATACTTTCATTTTAAAAATTATATATTTTTTGTATAACATTGATATCACTATCATAATAATTAGATCCTAACAATTTTTGTTAATTTTAAAAAATTAAATTTATTATCTAATTTTTCGTAAAATGATATAGAAAATATATTATCACATTTAATTTTTGTCTTTCTATATATTATGATGCATTTTTATATATAAATTCTAATTGTACAATTAAAAAATTGATAAAACTCTGCGCATCGAGCGATTTCTATTACTATATAAATATCATCTAAATAGATGGTGTATGTTCAATGAAAATCGATCGGGACCGCACTAAAACTATTTTCATATGTTACTTTGTTGATATTGTGATTCTTCCATGGTAAATCAACAACTATTAGCATGTGTATCACATCAAAGGATGTTATATCATCGAACAACATCATCATATCTTATGTAGATCATGGTATGGAGAAATTCTCATTCGCGTATTATCCAAAATTATTGAATGTGGCATAAATCCAAACAAAAAATGAATATAAGGGTATTTTTTTGGCTCTGTGAAGAAGTAGAGACAAAAGTTCGATTGAACATAGAATCACCATGCGTGAAAGTAGAATAATAAAGTTTACTCGGTATAAAATTATTCTTGATTAAGGATTTTTGTATGTGATACTAGGAATTATTGTTTTATGTGGTAAATAATTTGTTTTTCAAGCTGTTAAGAAGAGGTTGGAGTGGAAAGAAATGAACAACATTAAGTCTATAACATCTCATAGGAGTTTAGAAGCTTTGAACATAAAGAATAGTAGAAGACGAGTGAATTATAAATTTGAACTAATTAACTATGCTAATGAGGTATGCTTTCGGTGAGGATGGAAGAGGGAGATGAAGATAAAAAAAGGAAACGATTCATTTTTTTATGTTATATTATATCATTCTGATATTTTTTATTAGGATCTATTACCTATTATTCGATAAAATAATATATACGCAATGCCATGAACCAAATTTTTAATATTTCTAATATATCAATTTATTTTTAATATATTAATTTTATAATATATTTGCAAATTTTTAACATCTTTACATTGCGCGAGTTCTTTTTTCTAGTGTAACAAAAAGTTTTTCGGTCATATTTTCATAAATTTTTAAATTTTAGAGCTTTTGTACCTTGGATTGATCAATCAAGAAAATTATAAAAACATTTCTTTTTATTTTCGAAGTTTTGAATTTTGATATAAACAGGGTAAACAATTTATTCCTATGAAAATCTACTATAGTCCATTTTTTATATTATTTTTTATCTTATTTTAACCATATTTTTCTAACGAAAAATCTATTTTCATATGATTCTCCATTTGATTTTAGCTCGCATGTGATCCCATAAAATTTAATTACAATCATATTTCTCGAAATATTAAAATTTTTAAATTTTCATTTGTTAACTAGATGTTAGTAAATTTATATATATAATTTCATGAGTTAAAAATCATTATTTTTAGGTTTTAAATTTGAGTTTTTAAGATTTAATATGATTTAACGATTTTGTTTGAAAGAGAGTTTTGATTGGATTTTAATAATTAAAGGGAAATAATATTATGATTAAATTTGGAAGGGTAAATCGAATGAATGCTAAAGTCAATGGAAGAATCAGATTAATACAATATTTTAAAAAAATGGCTAAATTTTAAGGGAAAAATTAGATGAAAATCAGACGGTTAATGAGAGAATTGGATTAAAACAATATATTCAAGATATATATATTATTTACTAATTCAAATAATTTGACGAGAGTTTTTTTTCTTTCATTTTTTGTAACTGTAAGTTTTATTACATACATATTATCGTCAATATATTTGACGAACATATTGTACATGGTTCATATACTACTCATAAAAAAGAAATGAAACATTGATTTATTTTATTTGCTATCAAGAACCTTTATTATTAGAAAACAAAATTATAATAAACTAAAAAAACAACTCCAACACTTTGGAAGATTCAGACGCCTTCTTCATAGTGAAACAAAAATCTGAAATACCTTTTGATGTCAAGAATCTTTTATCCATTACCACACTATTACTTTTATTTACCCCTTTTCTTTTTCATTCTCCATGGGTTCTTTGAGAAATTCTCTGAACCACATTGCTGACATTTTCGGATAACGTTTAAGACCATTGTTGTAATCAACATAGAATAGTCCATAACGAACTTCATATCCATTGTTCCACTCGAAGTTGTCAAGCAACGACCATGCAAAGTATCCTTCTACTTGGCACCCGTCCTCGCTGCAAAATGTTCGTAGTTAGCTAATGTCTTATTTGCCAAGAAGCTAATCTCATATCATATATAAATGTGAGACGAACTTAGACCTAATTCAATCTAAAATCTAACTAAAATTTTAAAATTATCTAAAATTATATATACATTCATAATTAATACTATAAAAAAGTGAGACAATACAACATAATATTACATATATACTTACTTGATGGCTTGCTGAAGGTTATAAAGATGCTTTATGTGGTACTCTGTTCTTTGAATATCCATCATATCGAAGAGTTTTGGTTTTTTATCACAACATGGATCGCAATATCCTGTTTATATAATAGAAAATTTTAGTCACTGATTGAGAATATTAGATGGAAATATATGATTCTATGTTGAAATATATCATTATTTACCATTTTCAGTTATTATAAATTTATGATCTCCGTATTTGTTTTTGGCATAATTTAGAACTTTTCGCAATCCTTGAGGATAACTTATCACCCATTCTGCACCACCCTATAAAAAATAAAAAAGTATATATATATATATATATATATCATTTCAGTGCAACAAGAATTCTTTAAAAAAATTATGATGTTCTATTATTAGCATATGAATTTAGATTATAATATAAGTTTTGATGGTTATCAGTTGTAAATTCCATTGCAATTTCTGAGAAAAAACTTGCAATTAACACGAAGGTCATATCCATCCATCCTTACAAACCTTATATTTTTTTGGGTAAAAGTTTAAATATAAAAATATCACAAATATGTTTCAAATATCTTGTCTTAATTACCTGTAAACCAATGGTCTTTCCCTCGACGTTTTGTTCTATAAATTACAAAAAAGGAATCTTGTAAGTCAAGAAATCAAATTTTTTTACGAATAATTTTGAATTTGTAAATATAACAATTAAATATAATTATTTTAACAATTATCTTGATTTTAACTTACTTCTCCATTCAACATGTTGATCCGACCTATAACATAGTTTTTCAAGATCAATTTTGTCAATATTTTTCGCGTAAACACCACTGTAATAATTTATTCCGATAAAATCGAAAGATCCTTGTAATTTTCGAGATTGAGTTGCAGTGAACGATGGCAATCTTTCTCCAACTAATTTCTTCATGCACTCGGGATAATCTCCATATATCGTAGGATCCATATGCCTAAAAAATGAAAACATAGTTTGAATTTTAAATGTTAAGATTAGAATGAGAATATATATATATATATATATAGTGCTATAATTTTTGGACATTCGATCCGATATAGAAATTCTATCATAGAAATTGTATCCCTATAAATTTTTGGAAAATATTTTCGTATAAATTATAGGGATTGTATCTCTTAATGAATTTTGTTGTTTAATTCAAAGAAAACTAAATGTCTTACCATCCGAGCATGAACTCCATGGCTCGTTCGGCTGCTTCTACGTCTTTAGGACAATTTGGATCATAGGGTTCGTACCACAACGGGCAATGTGCAATACCAATCTTCCCATCTATGCACTACAACACCATCAATGTTAATATTTTCAAACAAAAAAATTCAATTACATGTATAATATATATATATATATATATATTCTTTCAAAAAAAGGTCTGAGAATGTAAAGTTCATACGTTTTTGCAACTCCTGAAGGCTTCAACGGCTTCGGCATGGGCTAGAAGAAGATTATGACTAACCATATAAACTTCTCGACCAGAACTTCCTGCTTCACAAGCATTGTTCATATACTTAGAAGCTCGTCCGGGCGCTTTACGACCCATGTCGTAGCCACCATTACTATAAACCCATGGTTCGTTGATTGTAACCCACAACTTCACTCGGTCACCAAATTCATCGAAGCATATTCTTGCAAAATCGCGAAAATCATCCCTATATCATACATATATCGTTATATTGTGTTGTTTCGCATCGGTTAAATTATGAACTTTTATATGATAGACAACCCTAAAACCTTAACTATATTTTAAGATTAGACTCAAAATCATATTTTATATATGCGTTCATGTAAATGAAAACACATTCGATTCATGAAGACAACTATTGGAGAATTGCAATACTTACGCAACTTTTTCGTTCAAAAATCCGCCATATTCCTCTTCTAGAGCATGAGGAATATCCCAATGAAACAAAGTGGCGAGAGGAGTAATTCCTGTTCATCAATTGTGATAAAATAAATATTGTATTATTATACAAAATGCATGATTTCATAACTATAAGATGCTATTTTGGATATATAATATATTGGGACGAAGATTAGTCACATACCATTGATTAGAAGTTCGTTGATAAGATCATTGTAGAATCTAATTCCCTCCTTGTTCACTCCTTTGCTTCTTTTTCCATCTAGGTTTTTAATATGAACTAATTAAGCCTACCATTTAGATAAAATATTTGAGCTTAATCATAAAAAAATGGTAAAATTTTTCAATTTACCG
This sequence comes from Gynandropsis gynandra, assembly GCA_036759665.1. Taxonomy (NCBI): domain Eukaryota; kingdom Viridiplantae; phylum Streptophyta; class Magnoliopsida; order Brassicales; family Cleomaceae; genus Gynandropsis; species Gynandropsis gynandra. Next base: position 1,890,040 of record CM071862.1, read on the forward strand.
GGTAATATCCGAACCCATGAAATTGAAAATCGAAAGGCATTCATGTTTATATCTTTCATTCGTTGGATATCTTCCTGCAAATTATAAATTGTTAGATACCAATGTATTGTATTATATATTGGAATTCAAAATTTAACTAATTTTTGAATTCCAATATAGATCTAAAACCCATTTATAAAAAATAAAGTTACATACCTTGTAACGATGATAGAAATCAACCGCCTCGTCTGCATTGCTATAACAATTCCTTTCTACAAATTTCAATTTTTATGACAAGTTTTTAAGATAGATTAAAGGAAACATATTTAAATATATATATATATAATAATTGAATCAAAAGAAAAAATTGATGAGGATATGATGAAAGATAGAAAACCTGGGAACTTGCGGACAAAGTTATCCCAAATGCTTTCCCCACGACAACCTTCGTTCACGGCTCCTTCATACTGCATGCATGTGTTTTATTGTATGAATTATTTGCCTATTCGCATGTATATATATATATACATGTTTATACGTTACGCATTACGTACATATTGCTCATAATTTACAGATTTTACGTGAGGATTTATAAGATTGTTAAATAAGTGTATATATATGTATGTATACGTACTTGGAAAGCTGATGAAGCAGTTCCAAACAGAAAATCTTTGGGGAAGGAACCTCGGCTGAATGATTTCTTAGCAGCAACACGCATTTTTTTAGCTCTACAATATTAACAAGAAAAAATTACAAAACTTTGCGAAATATATATATATATATATGCACATATGTATATATGTATATATATATGTGTGTGAAGTTCTTAGTAAAGAAGATGTGAGTAACTGTGTCATTGTTATAAGAACGATCGATCGATTCGCTTAAGCTTTTGTCTTGGAGAAGCCTTTACAAAGCTAACAAAAATAAATAGAAGAAATGCGATTTACATGGAACAATGAACAAAGATATATATAGAGAATAACAAAATTATAGGAAAATGAATTAATTTCAAGTCAAACCACTTGCATATACATTTATTATTTTTAGTCATTAAGTGTTGTTTTTTTTTACTAAACACTATGCAATCAATGTAAGTATTCTTTATTATTTGTCTTATTTAGTCCCTTTATTATAAAATTTAAAATACTATATATATATATATACACACACGATATCTATCTCCGCAAATACTTTTCAACACATTCAAATACAAAAATCCAATTAATAAAACCAATTCCAACAAGATTAACTCGAATTATCATATTATCAATGTAAAAATCAAATAATATACATATCAAATTTCTTATATACATATAGTCATTGTTTAGTCAACATTTTCTTGTTACTATTAGTAGCGATTCCCCTCTTCGATGTATATTGTCTGTAGAAAATTATTTTGTTCTAATAGTGTAACAGTCAGACCCCAAAAAAGAAACGGTAGGTACAGCTAGTCCATGAACAGCCAACCAGCGCACTGTAAAAATTGGATAAGTCCTATCTATAGTCATTGGGTCCTCCTAAAAAGATCTACTAAATTCATCGAGTTGTTCTAAAGGATCAAAACGGCCTGTTATTAATGGAATGCCTTGCCGGCTCTCTGTAAAATACTCGTTTGGACGAGGGCTTCCAAACACATCGTAAGCTAAACCGGTGCTGACAAATAACCAACCCGCAATGAATAGGGAAGGTATAGTAATGCTATGAATGACCCAGTATTTCTAAAAATTCCTCTAGGCGTCCGTCTAGACGTTAGGCACTCCCTGGCCGCCCGTCTAATCTCTAGGCGATCTTTTTTTTTTAAAAAAAATGATGTCAAAACGACGTCGTTTTGGTACTTAAGAAAGAAAACTAATAATGACATTTATCCATGTGTTTACTTTTATCGACTTTGCCATCATTATTTCATTTGCCTTCTTCTTTATCTAAGTCCTCGCATTTGTATCTGATCTTCGTCTTTGCCTTCATCCTTGTTTTCTTATTTCTATCTTCTCTCCTATGTTGTCATCGTCTTCATCTTTTGTCATCGTCTTCATTTCTCATCTTCATATTTGTTTCATCTCCACCCTTAGCTTCATGTCTCGCATTCGTCACCTCTCGCCTTTGCCCTTGTCTTGGTCTAACATCGTCCTTACTCGACATCTATTTTTTATATTTTGTTTATTTTATGTTATTTGTCGTTGTATGCTTGATATTGTGAATTTAATAATTATAAATATTTTTTTATAAATACTAAAATTTATTTATTTATATATATTTATAAAATTAAGTATTTTATAATTGAATAAAATATATATATCCGCCTAGCCCGTTTAGACACCGCCTAAACTCTGTCTAGGCACTCTGGACGTTAGGCGTTGGGTGTCCGCCCACCTAGTTAACTGATCCAATTGATATATAAAAAGGCCTCGCCTTTTCAAAAGAATAATAAGGTTATAAAAAACAAATTATATCAAGAAATATATGTACATTTTTAACCTTTTGTTGAAGATTTTTAAATAGTTTTCTTTAACAATTGATCCTTAAAGTCTTCTATTTTCTTTTTCGTCTACTACTTTTGTAACCCTGCAGGCAGGGCCGTGCCTGAAGTATTGGAGGCCCCAAGCGGAGATAAAAAAATGGTGCCCCTGCTGCAGATCGAACTCGGGACAAGCGGTATATGACCGCACGCAACAACCACCACACTACGATACATTCTTGTATCTGGTGCCCCTAAAATGGAATATTATTGTGGTGCCCTAGGCCTATGCTTGGGCTGCTTGTGCTCAAGCACGGCCCTGCCTGCAGGCAATTATTAAACGTTAGATTATTTTGGCGATATATATCATAATAATATATATGAAAGACAATTATAAAAGTCATATATACGGCACTTTTATTGAACCGATCGTTTGAACAATATTATAATATTAAGGTTAAAAGAATTCAAAACTCCCTTTTTTTGTTCTTGTTCTTGCACCCAAAAAATGTACGCGCAAGACGGCGGTATCTTTACGCTGGCGAAAAGTCCTAAGCCATTTTTGTTTAATTCTTATTAATTATATTATATTGTCTCTCGTGAATATTTAATTATGCACCAATTTTCTTCGTTTTCAGATTCTGTAAAAATTGTTAAATTATTTTAAGAGCAGCCACACACAACTATTTCAACAATGGTAAAATTTTTTGGTGAGGATTTACTCTCTATATTGAATAATCAATTGAAATTTATAATATTCTAACTAATTGTCAATAGTCTAACTAGTAAAAAAGTTTAATTTAAGAATTTAGAGTTATTTAATACAATATATGATTTATAGTTCATATCTTATGATGTGGTACATGTTAGATAATTTCAGGCTTTCAGAGATTTAACTTTTATGAAAACCTAAACACAAACATGATTTGGTTTTGCATAATTCATACAATATTCACTATAATAACATAGATCCAAAACTTATATGGATCCATGTTGTGCATTGGAAAAACTTTGAAGAAACTTTGAAACTAGGGTTTATTCTCTCTCCTTTTACCCTTTCGGTGATTTGCATTTTTTATGGATAAAAGCGTAGATGGTAAGGTCTCTTTTTTATAGGTTTAGGAAACCCTAAAACTCTAATACTATATGGGTAAGGAGAGATGGGCCTTAATTAGATAATTGTCCACATGCTTTAATTCTTTAATAGATACCTAACCATCAAAGTGATCTACTTTAATATTAAAGCCCAAAAACCCAAGTTACATGGGCTATAATATTTAATTAATTCTAACAGTACAATACAACATAATGCTCTTTTCAAACATATGTTCAGTCTTGGAATGTAGACATCGCAATTAGAGATCCAATATCAGTATACCTAAACCATGAAAAACCATACTCTAATACCATGACAAAATATGAGGCTACTCTTGCCTGAAAATAAGAGGTGAATGAATTCAATTATTTTATTAGCCACGAAAGACTTTTTTATATACATAATCAATATCAGACGAAAAGAAAATATTTCTTATAGAAAATATGTAGTATCTTGGGGAGTATCCTCGGGGTATTCAATGAGATCTCTGAGAATCTTGAATATCTTGATGAACATCCTCAGAGTATTCAATGAGATCTCAGAGATTATTCTCGTAACAATCACATGATTTGGTGATTGCAAATCGTGAACGCCCAACTTGGAAGAAAAACGTCAACAATTTAGTGGTTTGCGACCTAGTTGGACGCATTGGTAGATTTTTATCTCAATCGGTTGGAGCTAGATCATGTGGCTAAAGAATTTGAGTAACGAGAGACATGTTCCACCGTAACTCTCATGCATTTCAAAATTAATAAAAATGGTTACTTCACTGTTAGATTCATCGATTATATACTCAACCGTGAGCCATCTTGCGTCTATATATCGAGATGTGAGATCCTCAACGATCCAATCAGGAGCCAGTTTGCGCCTATATACCTGACGTGGGGTTATCTTATGCCAATAAATTGAATAAGAGGTCATCTTACGTTCAAATCTGTTTTTTGTTTTGGTTTTGATTTTTTGATTTTGGTCAATTTCTAGTTCGGATGAATGATAGGCTTATTTTATTGCTTTAGTTTGAGGTTTTGATTTTAGAATTGAAGAAAGGCTCGGTTTTGAGTTTGGATCGAAAAAGAAAATTCAAGTCTTTGGTAGAAATATACCTTTCTTTATCAAAGAGAGAAAATATAGTTGAAAAATTCGATTTTGAATGCGGTTGATCAAAAGAGAAAAATATCAAAACAAAATCCCTTAACAAGGCCTTGACCATGACAATATGCAATTACATTTAAATTGATAATTAGAGGTCAAATCAATTCGATTAGTGAGAAAAGACTTTGTTACATGCATAAATAATATCAAACGAAAAATAAAATATAATACCTTAGAGAATATTTTCGTAATATTCAATGAGATCTCGAAGAATATGCTGCGTATCACGAAAAATATCCTCAGTATTCAATTAGATCTTAGACAATATCATCATAAGAATCACGTGGTTTGTATCCCTTAGTACCCCAAATATGGATTTAGATCTAATTAATCCAAAAAACTTGTTTGAAAGTTTAGGATTGTCCAATACCATAAATATGAATTCATTGTTCATGTCGTAGCCAATATGGATACAACACAATATAACACTCCTCGGCACGCCCATACTTTGGAATATGGATATAGCAATCGGAGGCCTAACATTGATATATTCAAATCGATATGAAATAAGCTCTTATATCATACTAAATATAATCTTTAGCCTAATTTATATCAAAAGCTAGCTCAAGATTTTAAAATTGTGTAATCTATATATGAGTCCATGGTTTATATCCAAATCAATGTGATATCACAACTTAATATTAACATCATTTATCACAAACTAATATAATTTAATTTACTTAAAATTATTTGTTATATATTGTGTCAAATCGATTAAAAAATGAATAATGATATTTTATATATTAAATTAGATGATCTTAATTATTTGGTTTGACTTACATAGAAAACGACAATGTATAATATCAATAAATCCTTTTACGTGATGGTCGTAATATCACAATCTTTTTATTAGACGAAAAAAGACTTTTTTTCTTCAATATAAAATGCAATGTCTACATATACATATACATCGGTATATACATATATATCAAATGTATAAGCTATAGCCTTTGCTAGCATAATTAATAAAATGTAGAGAGCTTTATATTGGATCGGAATGTTTAGTTATTCGCTCTACATATCTTTTATCGGGGTTATCGATAGTTTAATATAGATTTAACCATTTAATACGATTTATATGTTTTTAATATGTTTTTGCTTTAATCAAAGATGGTGGTTGCCAATTTTGAGATTATAAAATATATATAAGCTGTTACGTGTGTGCCATGTAATATTATTTTCAACAATAACAAAGTCATTAAGCTTTCAAATATAATACTTATTAAAGGAAACTGCACAAACAAAGATGTAAAATATACTTCAAATTTTTTTAATAAAATCTATCCTGAGCCTATCGGAGTGTGCTGGGGTCCAAATTGATTGCATCTAAAAAAGAAAAAAGATATAGTTTCAATAAATCATTATTTTCGATTATTTTAAATCGGATCAAAGAATTTCGCACAAAACTTTTGGTTAAAAATAAGTATAACATATTATTAGAGATTTAAAAATATTAAAAGACTAATGTTTTTAGAATATATATCTAATATATTATATTATTTAAAATAGTTTTACTTATTAAATTAATTGACTTAGAAAGTCATTTTGATCGTATCTCGGGACATGATGTGATTAATACGTCGGTAGCCATAACCATGCACATCCAAATGTAAAGTAGGTAGACACGTGCATGTAAAGAAATATAAACAAAAATAAAAAAATCATAAATGATCAGTTAAACATTATAATTTATCTATGCTTATTTTTGTATATATTACATACCAAACTCATATAAAATATACTTATATATATATATGATATACAACTATACCGATCAATTTCTTTCTTTCTTTTTTTTTCAGAAGCAATATTGAACAACTCTTTTTTCTTATAAAGTTTTGATAATTTGGTAAGGAAGTAATATTGATTTAAAAATAAAATTTCAAAATATTTAATATTTGTCTAAATATGTGTATTATTCTACCATGACTTCACCTACCACCGGGTTGCAACCGATTTGGACCGCCAACTAATAAAGCAACTTATTGGAGTATTCTCCTTTCATGCTCGTGGAAGCAACCAGGAATTTTAGGGTTTTCATTAAATTGATATTTTGTGTAAATTATTGAAAACGAGAATACTCTAATTTAAACACGATTAAATTCTAAAATTATTTCAAAGTGAATATAATTTATTAGTAGATATAATATCTTTGATATTATGTACTATTAAAATTTTAGAAATGTTAGGAATTTTGTAACCTCTTATAAATAATTGAAGTCTGTTAATATCTTTTACATAGTGGAAATATTATTAAAATATTTGGTTAAATAGTAAAATATATATAAAATCGTTAAAGACCTTTGAAATCAAAATAAAAAAAATATATATCTTACGTGTTGATTATCATTATATCAAAAATTTGGTTCATTTTAATCTAATATTTCTATGACCCTTGATTTTGATATCTATGTTCCAAATTTCAGTCTGAATACGTGTGAATATCTGTATCATATTTTTCATATTGATTAAACCATCTTTTTTTTTATATATGATATTAAATAATTTTAAATTTTTAAACGAGAGCATAATAAAACTATAACCTATAAACGACTAGATTGAAACTAAACTTTAATATCATTGAAACTAAACTTTAATATCATATTTAACATGAATTTGACTCTAACTAAATTAAAAGTTAAGTAAATATACCAAAGAAAATAACTAACAGGATAAAATGTTTAGAGTTCGCAAGAAATTAATCCTTACAACAAGAAAAACGGGGGGCCCACACTTGTAAACAGCATAATTTTCCCAAAATTTGGAATTTGAGTGAAAATTTTCACTCGAAATTTCGCTATCTTTTATTAAAAATAATTCTTTAATTTTGTGATGGCCATCGGCCCGACAAAAATGATCACCGGTGCCATTACCCTAATGCCCATTTTGGACATTGAATGTGGGCCTTATTGGAGCCCATATTGATTTGGACTAAGCCCATTATCTTACCTCATTTAATTCAGGCCTGTTCCAGCTCATATTGGTTCTATGAACTCAGAATCTTAAATTTGATACCTAGTTAAATTTTAGAAATTTTGGAGATCATTTTAGAAAATTTTCAATATTTATTGGAAATTTATAAAAAAATAATTTTATTTTATATTGTACTACATAGATATGATAGAAGTTAAATATCTATGAAGAATAATTTTTAATTTGTAAGATAATTAATTTTTAAATAAAATTAGATCTAATTCATTTGATATTATATGAAAAGCGTTTGGTTCGTTTTAATTGAATGTTTTAATATTAGATAAGATGTGTACGCATTTAAAACCTGATATAGAGATAATAATATATATACTGGATATTTTAATTTTTGAATTAGTTTTTTAAATAGATAAAAAATAATTTGACGTTATTTTATTATTTTATTATTGAAACTAGGATGATATCTTTGCGTTATATATGATATATTTTAGGATAGTTTTATAACGAAAGAAATAAAAACATATAAATTCATTTATCAACGTAATGATTTGTTTTATTGAACAAATATTGAAAAATTTTATAATATATAATTTCGTAAGATATAATATTATAAAAAATAATGTTAAGAGTTTTTAATAAACAAATTTGTTGTTTTTAATAATATTTTAATCTTTTGAATTAGTTTTTATTAGATAGATAAAAAATAATCCGAAGTTATTTTATTATTGAAATTTGAGATTTAATTTCTAAAAATATATAAATTGCGGAACGAATTATTCAAATGGGATAAGATTTTACTACATATTCTCAAAGTACACAAAAATAGTTCCCAAATAGATCCATTAACATTGCATAATAATAAAAATAAAAATAAAAATATTACAAGCTTTGAGGAGATAATCATTAATGGTTTGAAGTCTTGAAGAAGAGAGTAGTTCCAACAGTTGCAGACACAACAAAGAGACTTCCCAAAACGGCAGGCAATGCTCCTTTGTCTGTAAGAGAATGAACAATCTGATTATCTTTAATCGAATGTATGATTTGATGTGCTAAGCTCTCTTTCTTTTCTTTCTTCTCTGTTTCCTCTTTGTTCTTCAGAAACTCCCTTAGCCATAACGCTGACATTTTAGGGTATCTTTTCAGCCCATCTTTGTAATCTATGTAATACAATCCGTATCTCACTCCGTATCCACTGTTCCATTCGAAGTTATCCAGCAATGACCATATGAAATAACCTACCAACTGAACTCCATCTTCACTGTAATTAATCACAAATGTAACTCTCATTAATTACAGTGTTAATCCTACAGTCTAAGTAGAAAGAGAGTTTTTGATTGTCTGTTTTTACTTACTAAATGGCTTGATGCATCGCATGAATATGCCCTTCGATGTACTCTAATCTTTCCATATCGATCGAGGGATTGTACAGCGATGTAGTCTCATCCGTTGATTCTCCGTACCCTAAATAAGATATTAATTCCGGAAAAGATATATCAATTTCTGTTGAATGGTGATGATAAAGATTCGTTGGATTTACCATTCTCAGTTATGATAATCTTTGGATTGTCGTATGCGTCTTTGATGTACTTCAGAACGTTTCTCAGTCCTATTGGATAAGTGAAACTCCACTCTGATCCTCCCTGTCAGAAGGTGTATATATATATATATCGAAGTTACAAATGAACTAATACAATATATATATATATATATATATATAAAAGGATCTATATACCTGTTTGGCGATGAGTTTGCCATCGATATTAGTTTCTGTAAAACAAGAAAACGACAATTAGGGCAAAGTGAAATGTGATGTACGGATTAAACTACGAATAATGGATGGAAGAAAGAGAAATATGAGAAGGAAATTACTCATCCAATCGACATGTTGATCAGATCTCCAAGTGGGTTGTAAAGGATCAACATCTTTGATACTCTTTGCATAGAGAGAACTGTAATAGTTTATCCCCACGTAATCACAAGATCCTTTTAATTTCTCAGCTTGCTTTGGAGTGAAAGATGGCAATCTATCTCCTATTAACTTCTTCATACTTTCTGGATAATCTCCATACGCTGTTGGATGTTGGTGCCTGTAAAAACCCGCATTTCATTTCATTATCGTTATATTAGATACTATACAATAGTATTTCGTAAAATATAATCACACGGATTATATCCGTTAATATATATTACGATTGTATAGAACATGAATCGTTCAATCGTTGTTAATATTGAGAGTATCTCGTAGAATATAATTAGAATATTAAATAAGATCAATAATACGGATTATATCCGTTAATATATATTATGATTGTATCACATCGATTAGAATATGAATCGTTCAATTGTTGTTAATATTGAGACGTACCAACCAAACATGAAATCCATAGCTCGTTGACAACCCTCAATATCATCGGGATTGGTTGGATCATAGGGTTCGTACCAAAGAGGATTATGAGCAATCCCGATCATTCCTCCTTTACACTACGAAATCCATCAATACAAAAGATTAATTAGATCATGATTGATACATATATAGTGTGTATATTGATGATTGAATTCATTAATTGGCTTACATTTTCAGACTTTCTGAACACTTCCACGGCCTCAGCATGAGCAAGAAGCAAATTATGACTGACAATGTACGCCTCGTAGCCTGACATACCGGCCACGCTGGCGCCATTGACGTACTTGGAGCAGCGTCCCGGGGCTTTTCGTCCGGTGTCATAACCGGCCACACTGTAAACCCACGGCTCGTTCAATGTGATCCAATACTTAACCCTTTCACCAAATCTCTCGAAGCAAAGACTTGCGTAGTCACGGAAATCTTCCCTGTTTTCATTCACACAAGTGATTTACATTACGTACGTAAGAGCGAATCCATACAAGGAGAAGGAGATGACCGTTATAAATGTTAGTTTCTAATGTTGTTCAATAAAATTTAAGACTTTTGATCATTGTAATTGTTTTAAATAATTACAAATTTAATGTTTTTTTCGTAAATAATAAAAACTAAATGTTATCTATTAAAAGAAATATCTTTAGGGTCATTGTATTTTCTTTATAGTAAAAATGTTATCATAAGAAAATGTGGATTTGACATAAGAAAATAATTCCTTATTTGTTGATTTAAGTAATTAATTTCAATATTGTATTAATCCATTCGTTTTCGCATTAATATCGAATCTTATAAATAATATAATCACTTACACAATTTGCTCGCTTAAAAAGCCGCCATATTCATCTTCAAGATCTTGAGGAATATCCCAGTGAAAGAGAGTAACAAGAGGTGTGATTTCTGCATACAAAGTTATTATAAATTATTAACCTTTTCACTATGCAAATAACACATTTGTTCAAAGCTAAGTAAAACTATGTGTATTTACCGTTTGCCAATAATTCATCAATAACACATTTGTTCAAAAGTAAACAAAATTATGTGTATTTACCGTTTGCCAATAATTCAGCAATAACACGTTTGTTCAAAAGTAAATAAAATTATGTGCATTTACCGTTTGCCAATAATTCATCAACAACATCGTTGTAGAACTTAATCCCTTCCTCGCTAACTCCTCTTTCC
>CM071862.1:1901270-1915367 GCA_036759665.1 Gynandropsis gynandra
AAAGCAATAACATTGAAAGATTAACGATCTTATCGATCGAAGATTCGTATCGAATTAAAAAAAATATGCTTACATGGTATAACTCGAGGCCAAGCGATTGATAGTCTAAATGAATCCATGTTTATCTCTTTCATTCTTTTTATATCCTCCTGTCAAGATTCATATAGTTGTGTTATTGATCCAACAAGAGCTACACAATTATATATTTCAACATATGTTGAATAATACAACACAATATAACATTATCTTTTATATCTAATTTTGATTTTAAAAAATAAACGTAACAGAACAGGACTATAATTTCAAAATATTCAAATACTGACAAACTATAAAAATGAATTAGATCCAATTCAATTCGTAAATCATTAGATCTAATTTAATAACATATATATAATTTTATAATTTATATTTTAGACAGTATGGGATCACACTAAAGACGAACCTTGTAACGATGATAGAAGTCAACGGCTTCTTTACCGTCGCTATTAGCAGTTCTGTAAGGGAACCTATTGGAGAAATGATCCCACATGCTTTGACCTCTTTTATCTTCATTAACTGCTCCTTCATACTGATTATCATTAAACACACCAAATCAGTTCATAATCAGACCATTAAGATCTTACAAATATAAATTATTGTTGTTGTTCTTGATCAATGATTATTAGTACCTGGTACGATGAAGAGGCCGTACCCCAAAGGAAGTCCTTTGGAAAACTAGCTCGACCATTAGCTATCGACGAAGATATTGATCCTTTATATCTGAAATTTAAATTAAAAAAAATCCCTTCATTAATCAAACTAGTAATAATATATATATATATATATATATATGTATGTATGTGTATATATATAAGAACTCTTCATATGAAGCAGATCACTCAACTGTTCCATCGCTATGTAAAGATTTTCTTGTCTTGAGTTTCGTTCTAATGCTCACCTGCAAATAATTTACACAATTTACATTCATAAACAAATGTATACATATAATAGATTGAAATATTATTGGTTATCGATTTATCTATAAACGCATATAATAGATATATATATATACCTTTTCTCCCCCCAAGGAATTCAAGATTTGACGCTGAGAAAATTTCTAGCTTTCTTGAATCTTGAAGGAAGAATTTTTCTTGGTGAAGTTTAGAAGAAGAGGAGTTTGCTTGTTAACAATATCGAGAGATAAGCAACATGATCTATATATATATATAATGTATGTAATGGGAAGATGTGTACGAACGAACGCTAGACTATAATGCTAATAATAGATAATAATATTGCAAGAGTTCAATTATACACGCATTAAATTACATATAAAAAAATAAAAGAAGAAGTCAAATGGTGATTACAAAATTATTTTACATTATCGAATTGGATCTTCAGCCTGTTGTTGGCTGTCTGTTTGTAGTAAACCGGTCAACTTGTCTTTCACATTTTCATTTTTCCAGTGATAAATTATTTAATTATGGAGTTACTAATTACCGATTCTACCTTAATGAAAAAAAGTCAAAAAATAATCAAAATTATTTTATGCCTTCATCATATATCTTAATTGGTGACCATAAACACTAGTTTAATATATAATCACAATAAAAAACTCTAATATATAATCTTATAATTTTTCATATGTAAAATGAAATAATATAATACGTATAATCAACCGGTAAAATGGATGTCTAAAAATATTTTCATTATCTTCAAACCACTACAAGTTTGAAAAGATATTTTCAGATTATTTTGATTCGATCTAAAATCCAAAAAAAAATATTATAAATGAAATATTTTATTGGTCAAATATGCTATGAGAGGTGTATGATTTTTATTCGTTAGATATAGTTTCTTTGCTCAAGTCCAGCCAATGAAATAAATGTTTGTAAGACAAAACTCTCCATATAAAATCATATATATATATATATATATAATTATAATGTTATATAACTAAACAGATCTAACCTATCAAATACCACTTGATCTACATAGGCACCGGTTTTAATAATCTTGGAACGTGTATTGAAGTTTTGCCATTTTAAATGCATAAAAAAGTGAGGTAATAATTCTGATATTGATTTATATTAAAAATTAATATAATTTTAAAATTTTAAAAGACGTGTGTAGTGATAATATACTCGCGGTTTAATTAACGATTAACTGTTTCTGATTTGCACAAGTTGAAAGTTTAAACGCGGATTGACGTCTAACCAGAGAGCCGAGTAGTATGGTTGACTTTGAACAAATATCAGAGAAAGCGAGAGGGTAAAAGCGTAATTACAATTGGTTTATCTCACCCCATCTTGATCTGTTCAGTTTAGGTATTCTTTATCCTTTGTCGGATGTGCTGACACAGACAACATGGTGGGTCCCTACCAGTTTGGACAAAGTCTTGCTGACATGGCAACCGATTCAGTCAACTTTGCCGTCGGTCTTCGTTACTCACTCCCAAGAAAGAAGGTCAAAATATTCAACATCTTTGAAAGAGACTTGTTCTCGTTAATCAAAATCATTATTATTGTAATAAATGAGGAAGGCCCATTAAATCATTAAATTTTATAGATTTCACTGTCTATATTTTATGGACTTAATAGTGAACAATGTATATTTGCTTGTCATGGGTGGTGTTTTTATTGATAATTGATAAAGTTTTGTTTTATTTTATCTTAATAATAGAATCGTTATGTTTGATGACTATTGCGATTTGAAGTAAATGATAGAAAATTATTACGATTGTGTTTTGAACAAAATCATCAAAATAAATATCAATTGTTTGTAAAAGAATTTAGTTAAATTTTGTTGATCTAATGTCTAGTTTTAATTATAATTTTCCAAAAATTTTAAATCAATTAAAAAATTATTAAAATATTTACATATTCAAATTCATATGTATATATATATGTATAATGGTTTTTTAAAAATATTATAAAATTCAAAAAATATTTTTTATTTTTTAATCAAATTGTATAAAATCACAATTGTATTATAATAATTTTTTTAGTTTTTTAAAATTTACGATTCATGGGTGAAAACTTGTAGAAGATGACAGTTAAATCCATAACAAAAAAAATCAGAAAATATCAAACAATATTCGTTTATTTACTTGTCAATCTTTAAATACATTTGCTAGTTTATGCAATGTACTAAAGACCTCCACGGATAACTCCCCCTGAATTAGACGTAAATACAACATCAACTGTTTTCTTACTCAGTACAGTATCCAATTAAGTATAGTTAAACCTTAGAACTCTCTCTTTCACTGTTTCGTGTACTCCGATGATACTTCTCAGATTCGTTAATCTTGTTTTTTGATTTCCAGGTCAACTTATCTGCATTCCACTCGGCTCAGCAACCACTCTCGGTTCTTCAGCCGCGCCGTCATGTTGAACTCTCTTCAGCATTTGAACCCGCTCGATTCACTTTGACTCATCCTTCTCTCCTTAGTCTTCTCGTTGACTCCTTCCAGTCCTCCTCAATTTGAATTCAAGCTTCCTTAATTATCTCAACTTCCTGAAATAACAATTATAAGCTACGACCCTATTTTTATTGCATTCACAATGGGGATTGTGAACTACTATGTTCCTATCAATCAGTTTTCATCTCGTCCGAAGTCGTTGAAAAAAATAATTGTCACGTTTGCGAGCAACTGCGATTCCGCGAGTCAACCCTATATCAATCTTTTCCATAAAAACTTCGAATACGATTTGCTTTAAATATGTTTCGATCTATCCATATATTTCGTACTTATATACATAAAAGCATTGAGTAAAAGTAAAGAAATAGATGGTTATTGTTTAAATTTTATTTTGATTATCCAATATAATAATTTGTTAACAAAAAATATGATAATGAAAATCATATCTGCATTTGAAGTATTTATACTTGCACTTGCAAAGTATAAACCCATTTCAAAAAAAGCTGTAAAAGCCCTTATAAAGATGGATAAACTATATTAAGATTGTACGATCACGCGATCTAGATCATGAATGTATAATTAAATTATATAAAACAAATTTTAATAAGTGAACCAACGGTTTGAGAAAGTGGGAATGACATTAACGGCATGCATGGTCCCCTTGACTTTTTTTTCCTTTAAACAATAAAAAATCGTCGATCGGTTCAATATTATAAATTATATAATATGCAAAATATTGGCATGACACGTACCACATTTTCTAGTTGGTTGATTCCACGAAAATCCCAAAATTTCGGAGGAGCGAGTTCGTCGGATCTATATATTATCGGATGAATGAATGAAATATATTAAATTTAATATAAGCGATGTTATTTATAATCATAAGATGAAAAGAAAAAAAATTATTGGTGTAATAATATTAAATATAAAATTTAGAAAAAAAAAAGCATTGATGCATGTTGCATATTGATGTTTAATTCCCTCTAGGTTCTGAACCACATTCGCTAGGCTGTTTCGGTGATAATATATATAATTGATATTAATTATTAAGAAAGGGATTAGATCATTTGCGAATTGTTAAAAACATTAATAATAATATTGTGGATCTTATTTATATATATATATATATGATATAGATATGTGCATGTAATATTGTATATATGTAATTATATATAGATGTTATATATATATGATATGTAATTATATATAGATGTTACTAACATAATATATGATATGCATAATATATGATATATATATATATCATATTATTAATTTCTCTCAAATATATATATATATAACTAGTTAAACAAAAGATAAAAAAATTTACCTAAAATATTGAATATGAAAGAATGAAGAGAGAATATCAGAGAATGAACAGAGTTTTGGAGTTTGTAAGTTGTGTATTAAAATGAATGGTTTCATCGTATATTTATAGAAACATAAATATGACTCTTCAATTTAAAAAATCATAAATTCACTATTACTATTCATAAAAGAATCATAAATTCAACACGACTCTTTATAAAAGACATTCACAATTTTATATAATTATAATTTTTTATATTTATAATACTCCTCTTTGAATGTCTATCGACTGTCTCATTAAAAACCTTATATAGAAAAACTCAGGAGAAAAAAAGGGTGCTATCATAAAAACTCCTCCTCGATTTGTCAACCCTGTGTTTATTCATAAGTTTCGAAGGTGATGCATCTCGATGTTATGAATGTGTTTTCTCAATGTTGAAATAGGGAACACCTTCAGCTACATTTTCGTTTGATCTAATGTAGCGAACATCAACTTCATTCTTTTTCTCAAGCTCTTGGGTATATGAGAAAAATGGGAAGCATATGTTTCGTCCTATCGCTTTTGATGTATCTTTTTGTTTAGACAACACATGTTGCATTATCTTCATATAATATTGTTGAATCGATGTTAGCCGATAATCCATGGCCACATGTTTCTTGTATATGTCTAGTTATAGTCCTGAGCCACACACATTCTCTAGTTGCTTCATTGAGTGCAATGATTTCAGCGTTATTTGAAGATGTTGCAACAAATGTTTGCTTCTGAGAGCGTCATGATATCGTTGTACCTACAATTGTGAAAACATATCCAGCTTGCAATCTAGCTTTATGAGGATCTGATAAATAGCATGCATCTGCAAAACCAATCAACTCATGTTTGAAATCTCTGGGATAAAATAATCCTAAATCAATCGTTCCTTGTTAATATCAAAAAATATGTTTTTAATCCCTGTCCAATGACGAAGTGCAGGGGAAAAACTATATCATGCAAGAGATTAGTAGCAAATGTTATATCAAGACGAGTGCAATTTGTAGATACAAGTGAGCTTCTATTACACTTATATATGATATTTCTGGTCCAACTATATCTTCATTTTCTTCACAAAGACGAAATAGACCCTTTTCAACATTTAAAGATCTACATACCATTGGAGTGCTTAATAGATTTGTTTTATCCATGTTAAAGCGTTTTAAGACTCTCTTTGTATAATTCAATTGATGTACGAATATATCATTCTTTAAATGCTCTATCTGTAAACCAAGACAATACTTTGTTTGTCCAAGGTCTTTCATTTAACATTCATCTTTTAGATAATTTTGAGTATTTTCAATCTCTTTTAAGGTTCCAATTATATTCAGATCATCAATATAGACAGCTATAATCACAAATCCACTTGTTGTTTTCTGAATAAATACACAAGGACAACTAGGGTTATTCACTAATCCCTTTTTTTAATAGATATTCACTTAAACGATTGTATCACACACAACCAGATTGTTTCAACCTATATAAAGATCATTGCAGTTTGATTGCACAGATTTCTTTAGGCTTTGAGTTTGATGTTTTCTGTATTCTTAATCCTTGAGAGATTTCATGTATATATCATTATCCAAAGATACATATAGATATACCGCAACCACATCCATAAGGTATATATCTAATTTTTGGATACAATTAAACTCATAAAGTATCTAAATGTGATTCCATCCATAACAGGAGAATATGTTTCTTAATAATCAATTTCAAATCTCTGAGAAAACCCTTGCGCGACAAAATGTGCCTTATATCTTGTGACCTCATTGTTTTCACTTCTCTTTTGCACAAAAACCCAATTGAATCCAACTAGTTTAACACTAATTGAAGTTTGAACAATGGGTCCAAATACTTTTCTTTTATTCAATGAGTCTAATTCTATTTGCATGACTTCTTTCCATTTTATCCAATCATGTCTCTTTTGACATTCTGACACTGACATTGGGGTTGGATCTTCATTATCATTTTTCAATTTCCTTGGATATAAAGAATGAGAATATTCCATTACTATCATTTATTTAATCTGTTATTATGAGTTTTTCGTCATAGATATAGTTAATGGAAATCTTCTTATTCTTTATATGCTTATGATTATTTTCATCGCTTTCATCTCTTCTTTTGAAATGTTCTCTATAAATTTAAGAACTAATATCTTTATCAAACATTTTTCTTGTTCGATGATTTTTATCTTTAGAACCAAGTGGTATTCCACGTTTTAACCGTGTTATAGACTTATTTGAACTCTTTTCACCCTCATGACCTTTTGGTATTTCTACACGAATAGGTACATTTGCAGTCGTTATATATAATTTTGTAATCCAAGATGTATCATTGAACCCATCTGGAAGTTGATTTGCAATATTTTGCAAATGTATGATCTTTTTCACTTCCATATTTCATTGTTTTGTCGGAGGATCAAGATATAACAATGGTTGTGTTTTTCATGTTAAATCTATGAGGTTTGTTTTATTTTTCCTCCTAACACTGAGAATTCATTTTTATTAAAATGACAATCAGCAAAACGAGTTGTGAACATATCACCCGTTTATGGTTCAAGATATCTAATGATGGATGGTGAATTATATCCAACATAACTTCCTAATCTTCATTGGGGTCCATTTTTATCCGTTGTGGAGGAGCAATCAGAACATATACCACACTACCAGACACTCGAAGATGAGATATATTTGGTTCCTAACTATATTCTAATTGCAATTAAGAATATTTATGATAAGCACTTGATCTTATTTGAATTAGTGATGCAACATGTAAAATAACATGTCTCCAAGCAGAACCTGGGAGTTTAGTTCTCATTAGTAATGGTCGAGCAATGAGTTGGAGACGTTTAATTAACGACTCAGCCATACTGTTTTATGTGTGAACATGTGGTACGTGATGTTCAATCTCAATTCCAGTCGATGCATAATAATCATTGAAAGCTTGGAAAGTGAATTCACCAACGTTATCAAGCTTCACTTTCTTAATAGGGTAATCGGGGAAATAAGCTCGTAATTTTTTTTGAGAAAGAAACCTCACAAATACAACATTGCAGATTGATAATAGATAAACGTGTGACCATCTGCTTGAAGAATCAATCAGTACCATAAAGTATCGAAATGATCCATTTTGTGGATGAATTGGCCCACATATATCTCCATGTATTCGTTCTAAAAATGATGGTGATTCATGTCCAATTTTGACCGATGATGGTCTTATTATCAATTTTCCTTGAAAAAAAAGCAGTACATATGATCTCATGAGATTAAAATATCTTCTTATCTTTTAATGGATGACCATTGAAGTTTTCAACAATTCTTTGCGTCATTATTGAACTAGGATGATCCAGTTGATCATGCCAAATCTTAAAACACCTTTATACTTTTGGTTAAAGGTGACATATGATTCAACCACTCATATCTTTGTGAAATATAATCTACAGGATAAAACTGGTAATTGTTCCACAATATATTTCTTTCTAGAAATCATTGTTGTGATATAAAGATATTCACGACTTTCATCATTTATGGTTTCAACATGATACCCATTTTGGCGAATATCTTTGAAATGCGATAATTTTTTTTTAGATTGTGGAGAGAATAATGCATCTTGTATAATGAATTTTGTCCCTCTGGACATTATAAAATTTGCTTCTCCATATCCTTGAATTATTTTTGCATTTTCAGATGTCGTATTGACACTGTATTCATGTATTCTCAACTTGGAGAAATATTTTTTATCTTTCAATATTGTGTGCGTTGCAGCATAATCTGCTAAACATATCTATCTTCATCATTGAGATTTGATTGTAACATATTTGATGTTATTTTTATCCGATAAAGATATTGATGCACCTGAAAAATATGAAATTAAAGTTGTATTAAGAGTTTAACAAAAACATATTAAAAAATAATCTAATAAAACTTCATGTCAATGTATGTTTTTATAATGTATCATTTTTAAGTTTGTTAATA
Source organism: Gynandropsis gynandra (assembly GCA_036759665.1). Taxonomy (NCBI): domain Eukaryota; kingdom Viridiplantae; phylum Streptophyta; class Magnoliopsida; order Brassicales; family Cleomaceae; genus Gynandropsis; species Gynandropsis gynandra. Next base: position 1,909,981 of record CM071862.1, read on the forward strand.
AAATCTATGACGTTCACTCCACTACAAAAAAACAGGCATTTTCCAATGGACATATCCGTTGGAAAATGCCTAAAATCCGTTGGAAAGGGCTCTTTCCAACGGATGGCAACGGATTTCCGTCCGTTGGAAATCGTTTGTTGGAAATTCGGATCCGTTGCAATTCGCAACAGTCTTCCAACGGATAATATCCGTTGCAAAATTGTAACGGATATTCCAACGGAAATCTCCATTGGAACATTTGTAACGGATGCCCGTTGAAAATATTTGTAACGGATGCCCGTTGCAAATTTGCAACGGACGATCGTTGAAAAAAAGGCAATGGGCGTCCGTTACACTTTTTCAACGGACGTCTGATGCCATTTAGGCGGGGAAAATGAGCGGCAATTTAGCTTTCCAGGGGACATCCGTTGGAAAATGGCGAGAAAGAGCAACGGAAGTCCGTTGCAAAGTGGCGGGAAAAGGCAACGGACGTCCGTTACCATTTAGCGGGAAATAGCGTCCAACGGATGCCCGTTAGAAATTCCAACAGGCATCCGTTGGAAATCTTGTAAAAAATTTAAAAAATAAAATTAAAATATTAAATTGTTAAAAAACATTAAAACTAAAACTACGTCAATCTATCCTATTACATTTCGTTTAAATCGGCGGGGTCGATATCGTCTATCTGATCGCCATCACCTCTAGATGGCGTTGCATCTGAATCGGGACCCAGTTCTTGCTGCGACGTTGATACCCTCCCTTGCCCCATCAACTCGATGACGCTCTCCAAGTGCTAAACTTTGGCTTCGAGCTCCTCTCCTCGCCAGTTCTTGCTGCGACGTTGATACCCTCCCTTGCCCCATCAACTCGATGACGCTCTCCAAGTGCTAAACTTTGGCTTCGAGCTCCTCGATCCGTCGTTGTTGCGTGAAACTCTCTTGCACTACGGCGGGAGGTACCGCGGCGTCCTCGACGATATCCTTTTGAAGCGTCCCGAGACCGTATAGACGTCCCTTATACGGTCTCACCGACTACAAGACAAACAAAAGAAACCTTAGATTTTTACAAATTATTTTATTATTAATCGAGAAATAAAATAATGAACTTTTACCTCTAAATAAATTTTGTCCTTTTGTAAAGAACCGAGTTCGTCGGGGCTTGAACCGCATGCTTGAGACCGCTGTGTGATCTTCTCCATCACAGCTCTCACGGTTCGTTCTGCTCGAAGTTCGACGAGTTCAGGTTCGTCGGCCTCTTCCCCGACAATCGGCTTCTTCTTGGCATGGGTTTCTAATACCAGCTCAAGAAGAGTCGGTTCTCTTCCTATCCATTGCATCTATAATATAAAATAAAGGTAGTTGGATAAATATTTAAATAAACAAAAATTTAAAATAAAGAAAATTTTACCAAATCTTTTCTTCGTTTCGGGAAGGATTTTGATCCCGAAGTATGGCTATACGGACCATCTCCAGGAACCTTCTCACCATAGCGACATTGTTTGGCCTTCTCGCTCTTGGCCTTGAATTCTGTGGATTTCAAATGCTGAATCATTTTACTGAAAACCGCTTCTGTTGCCCATCTCGGTTTGCGATTGTTGGCGTAGTAGTTGCTTTCCGCGCCGTTCATCATCAGGCGCATCCGCACCTGCATGTCGCGCATCCATACTATGTAGATGCGTAACGTATCCTTTCGCCTCCATCTGTATGAACGCTGCAAACAAAGTTATAAAATTTTTAGTTTTATAACATATATATATATATATATAACTAAAAAGTTGAAATTTAATTTAATAAAAAACTTACTATAAAAGTGTGCCACCATCGCTGGCGCACAACTTCTGGCGTAACTTGCCAGGAATAGTATAATTCATCCTGTAAGGACTCTTGGATAATGAGGTTGTTTGTGTGTTTCAGTGCATCATCAACATCAAACTGCAAATCAACAATACAAGTTTATATAATATCTATAACATATAATAATATAAATCAAAATAGTAATTTTTTATCATAACGTCCTAGGAGAATGTTCTGAATCGATAATCGGAAGGGTTGCACGCCCATCGAAATTATCGATCAAAGATCAATATCTATCATATCGTCCTCTTCATCAAATATCGGCGGCGCTGATTCTGGTGAAGGAGGACGATATGGTGGTGGTGGCAGCGGGGGAGGAGCTCCCGTGGAACCAGCCAATAAACCTCTGATCTTATAAAACATCTCGGTCTCATTGTTTTTCTAAGGATTTAGAGTGTTTATGGATGAAATGTTAATTTGAGAGGAGTTTTTTATTTGTGGTTTGTGTTGAAATAAGAACTGCTCAACGGGTTTATATATATCAAATTTTCCAACGGGCATCCGTTTGAAATTCCAACGGATGCCCGTTGGGATTGCGTGTTCCCACGGACGGCTAAATGATGGCTCGTCTCCCCTTGCAACGGGAATCCGTTGCAATTTCCAACGGATGCCCGTTGCAAAAATCTATAAACTAGGGTAGGCATCATTACCAAGTCCAACGGGCTTCTGTTGCAAGTTCCAACGGATGCCCGTTGCAAAATTGCTAACGGGCATCCGTTACAAATTGCTAACGGATGCCCGTTGGAAATTTAGTAACGGATGTCCGTTAGAAAATTTGCAACGGATGCCCTTTGGAAATGTGGAAAACTTTGAAATTATTTCTAAGTGTCGGGGGCGAGTTCGTGTATCAATGGACATTCGTTGCCAATTTTCAGCGGATGTCCGTTGGTATTAGATAATTCTAAGTTTTAATACATCTAACATCGTTTACATAAGCTTTTTGATTGTATTAACATTTCGATTGTTCGATTACACATCATATACATTACTACACATCATGAACGTTACAAGTTATTTACATTACACATCATCTACATTTATTACACATAATAGACATTATTGTATTTAAGTTTCTTCTTCAATAGATTCATCGATGGGCGAGTCTTCCTTCGCGTGTTCATTGAATTCATCGCCGTTTTCATCTTCAGCATCTTCTGGTTCAACGTCTTCATAATCGCGTATGAGTTCTCCGTCTATGTCATTTCTCGCAAGAATCTCCTCGTGATCTGTATCAATTAAACGAATCGGCTGCGGATGACCGGGTTGCAACGCATCTTCTTTATCATCAGAGCTTATGATCCCTCGTGGCTTGATCTTTACTACAGCCCACCACTCCTCTCTTCGACGTTTCAACGTTGTTGGATATTGCACGTAACATATTTGATCTGCTTGATCTATTGTGATGAATGGATCATACTTACCATATTGTCGTGCTGGGTTGACGTCAATTCCCCCCAACGGTTTTTTCGTATTCCAAGTTCTACGGTTGGGTCAAACCACTGACATTTAAAAAGCATCACCTTCAACCCAAAGAGACCGAGATATTCCAGTTGTATGATTTGGTGCAAAATATCGTAGAAGTTATCACCCTCTATATCACTATTAACGCAAACACCATAGTTGTATGTGCTTCTATGTTTTCTGTGTTCGTACGTATGAAATGTGTACCCGCGAGTAAACAAGATTGGCCAACACATGACATTTCGTGTAGGACCATTAGCTAAATCTTTTAACCACATAGGAAGTCTTTCATCAGAACATTTCACCTGTACGTATAATAAAAACAAATTAATACTTGTATATGCAAGTGATCATCTCGTTTTCATACGTATTTCTTGCACGATTTAGGAGACGTTTTTGATACATATGTGATGTTTTACGTATGATTTCGTATCCGTTTATGTACCAAGCACTTCTTCGTCAAATATCCTGAATAATGAAAATACGTTACATTTATATATATATATATATATATAAAGATTGAAATTAATATGTACCATGTAAGTACCTTCCGAACGGTAATAACTCTTGACAATTTAGTAGTATATATGTGTGGATGTGATTATACTCCTCTGGTGTTAACCAATATTCATCGGATTTACCTCATGTACGTCCAATCGGTGTAAACCAGTGATGTAAAAATCGTTCTGGGCGACCGATTAGTCGCCGCCTAGGCACTGGACGGTAAAGGGCCGCACAGAAAACCCTGAAATCGCTCATGTTAGTCGGTCGGCGTCTAGGCACCGTTGAATCGCCGCTTAGACGGCCGACTATGCAAAAATCGCCGCCTGGGCTCTCCTTCCTTTTCTCTGTTTGTCTTCTCTGCAAAACTGCGACCACTCTCAGATCCTCTCGAAAACCTTATATCAGAAGCAGAGACCGATGTCAATGGCGGCCTTCACTCGCCGAGCTATGAGCGTCGCTCAGATTCATTCCCATCGGATTTTAACCCAAACCCCCTCTCGCCGAGCCATGAGCATCACTCAGATCAGATTCCATCCCGTCGGATTCCAACCCAAACCCCCTGTCGCCGAGCTATGAGCATCGCTCAAATCAGATTCCATCCCGTCGGATTCCAACCCAACCCACTCGATGAGCTATGAGCATCGATTCCATCTCGTCGGATTCCAATCCGAACCCCCTCTATTGCTCAACATTGTGGTCTTGTCGTCGCCGTCGGTATTTCCTTTCTCTTCTCCTCCTTTAATTTCTTTGATCTATCATTCTCTTGTAATACATGTTGGTTCTGTATGTAGTATTTCACATATTATGTTATAAGATTTGTTCACGCGATTGTTCGGTGAATTAGGCAAAAATATATGAAAAGTCTAAATGTTGCCCAGATTCATCGTATTTTATGTTAAGATTTTTTGTTTGTTTCTCGATGTGATTATACTCCTCTGGTGTTAACCAATATTCATCGGATTTACCTCATGTACGTCACACTGGTGTAAACATTTCAGGAATTGTGCCAAACTGCGGATTATATTGATACAAATAGTTTGTGTGATCATCCGTTGCACGACGTTCTTTCTTTTTAATATGCGACTCGAAATAAAATGTGCTGAAATATATGATTTCTTCCAGCAAGTATTGTTTGAAAATAGATCCATCGATCGCTGCTTTGTTTTTTGCTTTTTTCTTTAAATGAAAGAAAGTTCTTTCGAAAGGATACATCCATCTGAATTGAACTGACCCACCGAGTATTGCCTCATCTGGTAAATATATCGGCAAATGGTCCATGAAATCGAAGAATGAAGGTGGAAAAACTTTTTCCAATGCACATAATACTTCAGAGATATTGTTTTTCACTACTTCCAAGTCATCACCTTTTAAATTCCTCGAACATATATCTCTGAAAAATATGCTGATTCCGCATAACACATTGTGAATATTTCATGGTAAGAGCTCAGCAAATGTAATTGGAATGAGCCGCTGCATGAAAACGTGACAATCGTGACTTTTCAATCCGATTAGCCTCGAACCAACAATATCCACACACCGAGCAATGTTCGATGCATATCTATCGGGAAACTTAATGTCCTCTTTTAACCA
>CM071862.1:1915373-1929762 GCA_036759665.1 Gynandropsis gynandra
AGGTGACCTTCCATCTCGTAATTCCAACTCAGGTCGTCGGAATATTGACTTCAAATCTTTTCTTGATTGTATATTATCCTTGGTTTTACCCGCCACATTCAAAACAATATTTATGATGTTATTGAAAAATTTCTTCTTGATATGCATAACATCTAAATTATGACGTAATATCAATGATTTCCAGTATGGTAGTTCCCAAAAGATACTACTTTTTTACCAGTTATGCCATTCACCTTGACCTTTTTGTTTATGATGCCCACGATCTCCACCGCATTCAACCGATTCTTGTAAATCACCTATTATGTTCAATCTTTCGTAAAGGATTTCTGTTCCGGTTCGCATGCACGGTGCCTCTTCTTTTTGTACCTCGTTCTTCCGAAAATGTTTTTTATCTTTCCGGAAAGCATGGCCACGAGGAAGAAATATTCTATGACAATCGAACCAACATGGTTTCTTACCATGTACTAGTCGAAATGCATTTGTATCCTCCATACAATATAGACATGCCAATCTTCCGTGCGTGCTCCATCCAGATAACATTCCATAGGCAGGAAAATCGCTAAATATCCATAACAAGACCGCTTTCCATGTAAAATTTTGCTTAGTACTAACGTCATAAGCAATGATTCCTTCGTTCCACAACTATCATAATTCATGAATTAAGGGCTGCAAAAAGACATCGAAACTTTTCTTCGGATGTTCTGATCCTGGAATCAAAAACGTCAAAAACATTACCTCTCTTTTCAAACACATCTCGGGAGGCAAATTATACGGGGAAAAAATCACCGGCCACATAGAATATTGACTTCCAGATTATCCATAGGGACTAAAACATCCGTGCATAAGCAAAGATAGACGTTTCTCGTTTCATACGCGAACTCGGGAAATATTTCATTGAAATCTTCTCAAGCCTTACCATCCGATAGATGTTGCATTATACCTTCGACCGTTGAGTGTTCTGCGTGTCATCTCATTGTCGCAGCGGTTTTTTTTATTCATATAACCTTCTCAACCTGTTTCCTACAAGCATATAGAACATTTTCTTGTATGGTACATATTTACGTGAAGATGGTTTTTAGGCCAAAATCTGCTTGCAGCGCAGAACTTGCATTCCATCAAGTCTTTTATTATTTCCCCAAAACAACATGCAACTGTTTTTACAAACATCAATTTTCTCATGTGGCGTTCCCAAATCTTTTAACACATTCTTTGTTTCGTAGTATGTCTCAGGAGCTTGATTATTTTCCGGTAAATATTCTCGCATTGTTTTGCAAAATGAATCCATGCAATTTTCAGCCACATTGTAGTCTGTTTTAATACTCATCAATCTTGAAGATAAAGATAAACGAGAATGACCTTCACGAAAACCTTCATATATAGGCTGTCTCACCGAATCCAATAGGTTGAAGAATCGACGTGCATCGATGTTCGGCATCTCTTCTTGCGTTTGTTCATTAACAGCTCTACGAAAAGCATCTGACACCATTTCCACATATGGATTGGTCGTTGATGCTTCATAAATAACTTCTTCATTTCGTTCTACTTGTGCACTTGCACAATATCTCTAACATCGTAATTTTCACCGTGAAAAAATCAAATTTCATAATTTTAAACGAAACCCACCTTATAAAGATGTTTGCAAAAAATTTCTTGACTTCGATACTTCATGTTTTTGCATCTTTTGCATGGACGTAACATTGTCCCGCGTTCTTGACACAAAGGCTACATTGATGCAAAACTCATGAATTGCTCCAATCCGTGTAAGAATTCTTGCGTAATCTCTCCGGTTACAGGATCTTTTCTTCTATACATCCACTCTCTTGATCTATATATATTTCGATTTTAAGACGACAACATTTTTTCCGAAAAATGTTTTTTTATTGATGGTTTGATGCACTCTTTGGTATGATTTAAATAGTGAACATTCTAACGGGCATCCGTTGGAATTTCCAACGGATGCCCGTTGGAGGTTCACGTGAATTTATTTAAACCGGTAACAATTTCAACGGGCATCCATTGCAAATTCCAACGGATGCCCGTTGAAATCTTATCCAACGGATTAATGCTCGTTAAAAGTGCTTACAAATCCGTTATTTTTTTCATATAACAATAGTTAGATCTTATGAATTACGATTTTGTAATTATAATTCATTTAATTTCGAATCTTGATGTCTAGTAGTGAACAAAAACCGAAATCAACATCTTTACGTCTATTATCGAATCTAAAAACAACCCTCATAAACTGCATCACCGTCGGGAATCCTTTTCCTGATCCCGATGGTGAGACAGTTTATGAAGGTTGTTTTAGATTCGATATTAGATATTAAGATACTTGTTATTGATGATTTGAAGTAAATCTAGGTTCCGATATATATAATAAATATTCCAACGGACATCCGGCATCTTTACGTCTATTATCGAATTCAAAACAACCTTTATGAACTGTAACACCATCGGGAATCCTTTTCCCGATCCCGGTGGTGAAACAATTGATCAAAGTTGTATTGGATTCAATAATAGATATTAAGATGGTTGTTATTGATGTTTTGGGGTAACTCTAGGTTTCAATATATATAGTAAATATTCCAACGGACATCCGTTGGAAATTGCAACAGATGCTCGTTGCACCTTCGCGGTAATTTAATTCGACGGTTGAACCTCGAAATTTACAATATCAACGGGCATCTGTTGTGATTTCTAACGGGCATCCGTTACAATTTGCAACGGACGCCCGTTGGAATCCTTTTCCCGGTCTCTAACGGTTCTTCCAACGGATAAGGACAACGGACATAATCCGTTACACTCCGTTAAAAATCGTGACGGATTTCAACGGATATAGCAACGAAAATTATCCGTTCCAATTCTGTTGAAATTTGTAACGGATTGCAACGGATTTTTGCCTGTTGAAAATATCTACAAATCCGTTGGTAAATGTTTCCAACGGACGAATCCGTTGCCCCGTCCGCTGGAAACTGCAAGTTTTTTTGTAGTGTTCATTTCATAGAATGGTGCATACCAAGTGGGACGAGCATAATGATTTTTCATTAGTAGCTCGTTTTATTATTCTGTAACAAAGAGATTTTATAATAATTTGCAACATGTTTTGAAAACCTTTACTCGATATTATGACATTATTAGCATGTAATATCTATAATATATTCTCCAATTTATCATAATCACTTATAGCTCTATTTTGGAGATTATTTCAAAACATCGCATATTCGTCCACCGACTTATTCATCTTGGAATCTTATATTTAGCCAATGACTATTTGTCTCATGGAGGATCACATATTTTTGTGATCAAATTTATCTTTAAGAGACACACAAATCTGTGAGATCTTTTTAAGTACGATATTCATCTTTTAGATCATAGACAATAGATGAGATAGAAAAATCATGGTTTTTATTTTTCTCTTTGGAGGAATTATTGTCTTTATCATTGTGCCAATGATCTTTTTGCCTTTAGGATGCATTTTAGCATCAAATGACCATATCATGTAATTTTCTCCTGAAGCATCAAATATCATGATATAAGATTCAACAAATCTGACATGATAATTACATTTAAAAAAATTCAATTTATTCATTATCATAAAAAATTTTAGAGTATGATATTACAAAAATAAATAATTAAATAAAATAAATCAAAAATTAAATTAGTAGATAATATTAAATAACATAAATAAATAAAATAAATAATTAGGTTGCTTAGACTCCTTTATAAAAATAAACATAAATATAAGATAAATGGAAGTGTATTAAAGTATTACCTGGCAGTCGATTTCATTAATTATATAATATAAAATATGTATTTTATTTTCGTTATTTAGTTCATAATATTTGATATTTAGTCCATAATGTATTGTATTTAATCTATGATATTCAAATTTTAGTCTAAGATGTCTAATATTCAGTCCATGATGTCCGGTATTCAATCCATTATGTACGGTATTCAGTCCATGATACTTTTAAATTGAGTCCAAATTGAAAATTAAAATTGATTGAAAATAAAAAAATTGAAGTCATTTTTATAGTGTAAATTTTTTTAACGGCGTAAAAAAATTTACAGTATATTTTTCTTAACATCGTAAAACAATTTTTTATGGTATAAAAATGCGGCTTTAATTTTTAGTTTGTTAAAACGATCGTACTAATAACATGTTAAAAATTGATAATAATATTATGGATCATAAATACATATATATATATATATAGATATATTATAGAAATATGTGCATATACATATTATATATGTAATATACACATGTAGATATTACAACGGATATCCGTTACAAATTGGTAACGGGCATCCGTTACAGTTTGGTAACGGGCATCCGTTGCAGGAATTGTAACGACAATCCGTTATAATCTGCCAACGGAATTATCCGTTACCCGTCTGTATATTTCAACGGATATTATCTATTGTAACTCCGTTAGGAATCGCAACGGATCTCAATTTATAACGAGCAATTCGCAACGGCTCTTGATATATTGTCGTCCGTTGGGAACCGCTCATTGCAAAGGATTTCTGGTGATTTCTAATGGATATGTCCGTTGGAAATCACATGTTTTGTAGTGATATATGATATATTTATATGTATATCATATTATAGATATATCTCATATTATATATATATATATATATATAACTAATTAAGCAAAAGATAAAAATTTTACCTAAAACCTTGAATATGAATGAATGAAGAGAGAATATGAGAGAATGGAGAGAGTTTTGGAGTTTGTAAGTTGTATATTAAAATGAATGGTTACATTGCCTATTTATATGAAAATAAATATGATTCTTCAATTTAAAAAATTAAAAATTTACTATGATAATTCATAAAAGAATCATAAAGTCAATATGACCCTTCATAAAAGATATTCACAATTTTATATAATTATACTTTTTTTATAATTATAATACGAATTATATTTATTTAGACATTTCTATACTACTCATCTCAAATAATATTATTATTTCATTCTAAACTTTAAAATTTCGGATAAAAATAATCATGTATGCTAAATAGACATTGGAGATTAAACATATAACATTATCATATGTTTATATCTATCAAACATTACTTATCAATTTTAATACTATAAACAAATGATATAACTAATGAATATTAACAATTATTAAGATAATTATCCGAAACAATTGTAGCAGGTCATTGGGACACTTTGCGCAAAACAGGACGACAGAGTTGATCCGTTTTCATTTCAAGCGTACAAATTATGCCATATATAGATATGTTAGACTTTATTCTATATTACTACCACGGTTAGGCCTAACCAAAAGTCATTAAATTTAAATTTAGCATTGATACCAAAAGGTAATGATTGATACAAAAGAGAAAAGAGTAATATAAACCAATAATATAATTCATGGAGAAATATAAAATATTGACCTCTACAATTTAAAAAAAAAGAAAAGAAAAAAAGAAACTCCGTTACACAAGAATTATATGTGTTTAATATGTTACTGAATCTTGAAATTTCCACAAAACACCGAAAGGAGGAATAGAAGAATGGGAAGAATAACACTGATTGCTTTCTTCTGTCCATGATTTGTTAACCATCAAAGACAAAAGAGAGCTTGATGATCTGTTCCATCCCTCACGTGACATCACGTGGAACTCTTCCTCTTCCTCCGGCGTGGCATTATCATTTCCGACCGAACTCTTGAGGAACTGCTTGAACCAATAAGCAGAATCTTTTGGATAACGTTTTAGATCGTTGTCATAATCCACGTAGTAGAGACCGAATCTAGCAGAGTATCCATGTTCCCACTCGAAGTTATCCAACAACGACCATGCGTAATACCCTCTTACGTCGCACCCATCCTCTCTGATCCATTGAAAATCACAATTATATTCGTCGTCACTAATGGTTAGGATTCTCATTTCGATAATTATAACATAATTATAAAGGGTGTAACGAGTGATATCTTATATCATCTCAAATCTATTAGATTCTGTATGTTATTACACATCTTTAAATTCGTTATCTAATTTTTGGATTGTGTTAGATTCAAACATATAATATAATATCAAAATCTGTTTCATCACAATTTTTTTAATATCATAATATACATGCATGCTTTATTTATGTTGTCTTATAACAAATAAGATATGAATCATAAATTCATATTAATTGTATTAGATAATTTTAAATTGACTTTTTATTCAATATGTCATATTTGACAATGTGTCAAACTAAACGAGATTATTCAAAGTTAAATTCAATACATAAGAGAACGAGAGCTTACACAATGGCCTTGTGAAGTTGCTGAAGATGTTTATCATGATAGTCTATTCTTAATGTGTCCCTTAGAATTTCTTCCTTTGGAGTCGAACCATCGTCGTAATCGTTGATTCCTACGATATTTTAGGTCAATCAGCATCAAACAAGTTGTTTCAAATGATTGGATTCAAATGAAAATGTGTTCGAAGATAACGTAGATTCTCACCGTTCTCCTTTATATAAACTATTGGATTGTTGTATTTGTCTTTGATGTAGTTTAAAATCTTTCTCAAACCTTCTGGATATGAGAACAAGAATTTTCTACCTTCCTACAAACGAAAAACAAAAATGCTTAGAAATTGATTTGCCTTACACAACATTTCAATTATAAATATGAAAATACATACCGGTGGACCGATATAATGACCACTCTGATTTGTCCCTGATCAATGCAAGAATCATCAAAATTAATAAACATTATTTAGTTCTTGAAATTAAGCATTCTAAATTCATATGAATATTTGATATTCTTACTTCTCCATTCAAGGTGTTGATCAGTCGTGAAGCGAGGCCGTGAATGATCGATATGAGGAAGGTTAGCGGCAAACCGTGCAGTGTAGTAATTAAGTCCGATGAAATCAGATGAATTTTTAAGCATCTTTGATTGTTCTGCGGTGAACGTTGGCAGTCTACTTCCAACGTATTTTTTCATAAGTTCTGGATAATCTCCATGAATCACCGGATCTAGATGCCTTCATTGCAAGATTTTGTTGGTTATAAGAAAAGATGTATTATCTCATTTTAAGAAATATTGTTTCGTGATTAATAACTTACCAATCTATTTCAAATGCAAGGGCTCGTCCAACCGCTTCTTTATCATCAATGGATCTAAGGTCATAAGGCTCGAACCACCTCGGAGACAATACTATGCCAATCTGACCATCTTGTGAGGTCTGTTACATGCAAAACATATCAATAACACAATGTAATACGATCATAAACTTTTTTATATAAAAAAAATATTAAATAATCTTAAATTTTTGAGTTAATATTAAAATTCGTTTAGACTACAAACAAAAGATTTTGATAGAATTATATCATAAACTTCTATTTATGATATTGAACAACTCTAAACTCTTTAATTAACTTTTAGACTCTTTTAACGTTTGTATTTACCTTATCACATTTTCTAAACTCATCAACGGCTGCGGCATGAGCAAGAAGAAGATGATGCGAAGCGATGTAAGGCTCGGTGCCTGAATCGCCAGCATGACATTTAACATTCACCCATTTCGAACATCGTCCCACAGCTTTGTTACCATTGTCATAACCAGCTACACTTATAATGTATGGCTCATTGATTGTGCTCCACATCTTAACCTTCTCCCCAAATTCTTGGAAGCAAACTCTCGCAAAGTCTCGGAAATCTTCTCTGTTTTTAAGAATTCGATACCGATGAAATTTTTCGAATAAATTTAACCATCGAAATGTAAATATAAATTATTTTAACATATGTGTTTGTCTTACATGATTTGAGGGCTTAAAAAGCCACCATATTCGTCTTCTAAAGCTTGAGGATGATCCCAATGATAAAGGGTTACTGAAGGTTGTATGTCTGCAATTTTTTTTTTCATTCATTATATGATAAACATAAAAAAATAAATAAATTATATTTTTCAAGAAAAGTTTATTTGATCCATTATATCTTTATTTCTTTAGAATATTACTCGTATTTAATTTGTTTACCATTAGCAATAAGCTCGTCTATGAGATCCTTGTAGAATTGGACCCCTTCTTTGTTCACTCCATCCTTTAATTTCCCACCTGAAAAAAGCATAATTAAAAGATTAAATAATTTCACTAAAAAATATTTTTTTATGAAATAAAATAAGTGAGAACGTTATTTTATATTAACAATAATTAAACTTACTGGGGAATATTCTGGACCATGAGATGGAGAATCGGAAAGCGTGCATATTCAATTCCTTCATTAACTTGATGTCCTCCTGTTTATTAATTTGTTTTTAATTCCCCATAAAGAAAAAATAATATTAAGAACCCAATGCTTATATAAAATATTAAAAAAGAGAGGAGAAAATAAGTCAAAATTTACGGCGAAAATATATAGGAATTTTTTAGTTAATTTTTTAAAAAAGACAAAGCTGTTTTGCACCTTGTAGCGATGATAAAAGTCAAGTGCTACGTCTGCATTGTCCATATTGGTCCTTTCTGAAAAACGTAATTATGAAATTGTTAGAGCCATAAATTTAATCTGGACCTTATATTAAAAACGTAATTATAATATATACATATATAATATGTTCGTATGTATATATCTAGGAGGTTGTACGGACCTGGATAAGTGTGGGAGAAGTGGTCCCATATCGTCGGCGATTTTCCACCTTCGTTGGTTGCTCCTTCGTACTATATTCCAATTAGACATCACGACATTCAATTAGTTTCCACTATGCATATATAACCTTTATTTCAAAATTTGTAACATTTAAAATCCTTTAAAATAATCTTTTTTAAATAATTAAATCCGATGAAAATATTTTTTTATTAGAATAACCGTGATTATGGTACTCCAGTTTTATACCCACACAACTATTTTAATTTCGTTAAAGAGATCAAAAGTTTAATAGTTCCAAACAATGATTCCTTTGGTTTAAACTAAGATTCGATTATAATATGTTTCTCAAACACCATACATATATAAATATTTACGACAACAAAAAAATTTCACTTTTTAGATATAATATATCTACGTCATCGAAACTATTATAAGTCAATTTAAATATTTGATTCCTATCAACGTCAAAAGAATAAACTGATCCTATCAAATGATATATGGTTATTCACATATATTTATAATAATAACATATCAACCAAACTATTCTATACGATTTTCTTCGTTTAATGTTTCATACAAAAATGATATAAAATATACACCTGAAAAGCGGATGCGGCAGTTCCAAAAACGAAATCATCGGGAAAACTATGACGATCTAAGAGTGGAGGAAATGTAACAGATTGAGAATTCTTTGTAAACCATGATGTTATTATGAGGAAGAGGAAGATTATGAATCGAGCCTTAATGGCCATTGTCGAGTATTTGCTTGCTTATAAGAAAATGAAGATATATATATATATGTGTATGTATATATGTCAAAGAAGAAGAAGATGGAAGTGTGTATAGAGTATTTTACTCTTACTCTTCTTATATAGAGCTCGCTAAGTCTACGTGGAGTTCATACCAATTCTAACAATAAAATATAAAAAAAAAAAGAAAAAAAACGAATGTAGATAAAACGAGATAAATCATTTTGTGTACGTGTAATACATAGCCATTCGTATAACAAATGAATAAAATATAAGTGGAAGATCTTATCCCTTTATGGAAATATTTTTATGAAATTTAATACTTTATTATTAAAATAGTGTATATTACGGATATCAATCAAAAGAAGAAGAAATATTTGAATTAGAGACTAGATTGAAGTACGAAATCGACATTTAATCGAGATGTGAAATTGATTTATTGATTTATTAATTTCACATTTGGTAATAAGCAATATAAGAAAAATCAAGTTTTGGTTTTCTTAAATATGTAATGATTTATTGTTTTTTTTTTGTCGTTGTTTTTGTAAAAAGAATTAATATCGAATGAAATTAGATATTCAGAGCTTTGAACGTTCAAATTTTGAGATACGACCGTATATTCTCTTGAGTATAGCTATGGTTCATTCTGAATGAAGCCGTAATCATCGCTCTAATTCAACTCTCTTGAGCTCTATATACATGTATGTGTTTGTAATTATATATATATATATCTATGTATGTATATATGTATGTGGTCATGATCATGGCTACGTTCACTGTTCGGCAATATTTGCATGCAGACATGTGTTTGCTTATGGTAGTACGTTACATGTTCAAAGGCTGTCCTCTTTTGTCTCCACTCCCCAAGTTTTACGAAATCTTGACCGTCAGATTCAGTTTTGTCGTCCGCTATCAACCAAATCCATAAAATAATACATTTTTATTTCAAAATATTTTATTTTTTACCCATAATAAATATTTACATTACAAAATATTGTCACATATATATATATATATATCGTTTAGCGTTAATCGAAATTAAGAAATTACATAGTACAAATAAGACATTTATTATATTGTTTTAGCGGTTTCTTAGTCAAAACTAAGAGAATTCATAGTAAAAGTTATGGAAGTAAGTCTATTCCTCTAAATTATAACATTGGTTTAATTTTATCTTTTTAAACTTTTTTCTCATTCCTAAATTATTATTATTAATTTTATTATCTATAAATTTAAAATAGTCATCCTTCATCATCTCTTAAATGTCAATTAATTCTTCTACCAATTATTTCTAACTCTAAATGACGAATTTAAAATTATCCAATTACCCAATTAATCTAAATATTCGAATTCAAATTCCTAATTAATCCAATTACCACTTAATTAAACCGATTTATTTTTTAATTGTTTATTTAAAATGAATAAAAAAATTAAACCTAAAAAATAATAAAATATTTTTCTTTATTTCTCTTTCTCAAGGCACTGTCAGCAATCTTTCAGTTTTTACGGCATTCGATTTCCAAGTTTATAGGCGTTATCGAGTCATACTTTTCGTCGTCATCCGTTCTCCGAGTCCGAAGGATGATGCGATCGTTCGTCGTTGGTTCTCTCATGAGGTATATTTTCTCTATTTGGTTCTCACATTCGTCGTTGGTTCTCGCAGACGTTCCATCGCGAGATGTTATAGCCGCTCGATGCTCGACCAAAGGATGCTGGGGACGGAAGATTCTCGATCATGACCGAGACCAAAGTACTCTCGACGCTCGATCGAGACCGAAGTACCGCTTGACGCTCGAGCAGATTGCAGCAGACGGAGGATGCTCGACCAAGACCGAGATCGAAGTACCCCCGAAGCTCAAGCCGATTACAACATACAGAATGGGACGCTTAAGCAGATCTATTGCAACTGAATTGGGATGCTCGGCTTGGACAGATTGGGACACTCAACAATAGATTGGGACACTCGGCTTGACAAATCGAACAACATTTGTCTCTATAATTGTTGGTTTTTAATATTTGTTAATGGTTGGTTTTTAATGATTGCAGGAACTATGTCGACACTACTAGAAATTAACCATTTAGGGACGAAAAAAAATGGTCCGCAAACGCACTTCGCGAAATTTAAAATGTCAGAAATCCGTCCGTAAATACAGACGAAAGATTAAGTCCGTAAACCGTCTGTACTTGCGGATTTGAAGGCCATCTATAAATCGACAGAAAATGCGACCAATTTACGTATGGGATCGCTGACGGGAATACGTCGCAACTTTGTGGACAGATGCGACCCGTCCTTAAACTTTGCAGACGAACACGACCTATTTGCAAATTTGCAGACGACAACAATCCGTTTGCAAATTTGTGGACGACAACAATCCCGTCCGGACGGCGTCCAGACAGATCCATCCATCTGGAATTTAAAAAAAAACATATAATTACAATTATTTATAATTATTACAATAAATAATATTAATTAATTAGTGTTTTTACATAATTAACGTATATTTACAAATTTATTGGTGGTACTTCTAAATTATCGTCGTTGGAATCATCGTCTTTGTACGCATCCCAAACGATAGAAGGCATTTGTTCCTTTATCATTTTCATCAATCATTCATGTTGTCTTTGTGATCGTTTACGTTGCCTTTGTGATTGTTGACGTTCTTTTTCCCATTCTTATTGCAATTGAGATGCGATATTTCGAAGTTCGTCTGTCGCTTTTGTCTTGCCTTTGGAGGAACTTGCATGTTGTGATGACATTCCTCCAAGACCAAATATGCAACATTTATATGGTGTTACTTGCTATAAAAGAAATATAAAAATTGAATTACAGTTATAAGTAAGAAAATTATATTAAATTGTAATGAATTTACCTCGAAATACAACCCGTTATATTCTTCCTGACTTACAGAAGGTTGCGTCCCGTCTTCTCTCGGTGGAATTTGAGACACTTGTTCCGATGCCATGTTCTAAACATCGTCGTGAACATGTTTCCTTCTAGAATCTACCTAAGAACCATCGTTCATTCAAATTTCTTCGGCGGTCAAAACTAGAAGAGGAGATTTCCGCACAACTATATTCCTTTTAAAATTTCTTTTGTTGCATCGTAGTGTATCATCGGTAGAAGAAAATAACGGTGATAATCAAACCAACTCGTCTTTTGTCCATATTTCAACTGAAAAACATCGATTTCCCCCATGCAATATGGATAAGCTAATCGACCATACATTATCTATCCAGATAGCATACTATAAGCTGAAAAATCATTTATTGTCCATATAAGAGCACCTCATAAGATAAAATTTTGGCATCTCAAAACGTCATATGTTGGAACTCCCTTCCATAATTTTTTCAATTAGTGGTTGAAGAAATATATCCAAACTTCTTTTCGGATGATTAGGCCTGAGAATCAATATTGTTAAGGACAAAACTCCAATTTCATGCACATATTAGGTGGTAAATTGTACGATGTCATAATAATTGACCACAACGAATAATTTCTCCCAGACACCCCAAATGGATTAAAACCATCAGTGCAAAGGCTTAAATAAATATTTCAACTTTTAGCTACAAAATCAAGGTGTACCTTGTTAAAGTGTTTTCATGTCTCACCATCTAAGGGATGACACATTTCTCCTTCACGACTTGAATGCTCAGCATGCCATCTCATGTCGCTAGCGGTCTTCTCAAATTGATACAATCTTTTTATTCTATTTGTAGTTGGTAAATACCACATACGACTATACGGACCCGATTTTCCATTTCTTATCAAATAAAATCGATCTTTCCAAGAAAATCGACAATTAGTCAAATTTGATGTTTCTTTCCAAAAAATCATACAATTATCTTAACAAACATTAATCTTTTGATATGGAAATAAGCACAATAATCTTATCATTTTCTTTATCTCAAAATATGACTCTACTGCATTATTATTTTCAGGCAAATAATCTCTTATTAATTACGATATAGAATCCATGCAATTCTCAGAAAGATTATTTTTAGTCTTCAAATTCATCAAACGTGTAGATAGAGACAACTGTGAAATACCCATTCTATAACCTTCATAAAGATGCCTAACAATTTCTAAAAATTTAAAGAAAAATTCGCTTCTTCATTCGGATCTTCTTAAATATTTTCACATTCGTTTCTTGCACCGAATACATTTTGCACCATCTCCACATAAGGATTCATTTCTACATCTTGGGAAGTCTCAAACACTTCATGATATACAATACCCTTACTAAATATTTCCACAACATTACTAGGCTATGGTGCAAAATTCTCTCCATGAGATAACCAAATGAAATAACTCGGAGTAAAACATCTTAAATAAAGATGATTCCAAACAGTTCTCTTATTAAAAAAATTCAGTTTTTCATTTGACACATGGATAACCAATTCACGGTTTCTTTATAAACTTGTTTATTTGTCGCCATCGTCATAAACTATGTAACTTTTTCTATAAACTCCTTCGATACACCTTGAATTTATGGATCAATTCTTCTATATATTTCTAGAAACAAAAATATTCGATCTTGACGATGATGTCATTATAATAAAAAACTATAACAAGATATTTAATGAAATATATGAGAATATATGAGAGTTGTATTTGAGAAACCGAAGAAAGTAAGAGGGATTAAATAGATAATTTCAGGACTGATTAAGGACGAAATACGGATTAAGACAAATATGTGCCGATGAACCGTCTCGAAAACGTCCTTAAATCCAAACGGTACCCCCACAACCGTCCGTAAATTTGTGGACGGTCCCTAAACCGACCTTGAAATTTATGAACGATAACAACGTTTGTTTACAATTTGCGGACGACTAACACTACAAAAAAACAGGCCATTTCCAACGGACATATCCGTTGGAAAAGGCCAAAAATCCGTGGGGAATGGCCTTTTGCAACGGACTGCAACGGATTTCAGTCCGTTGGGAATAGCGCGTTAGAAATTCGGATCCGTCACAATTCGCAACGGATGGGCGACGGATAAATTTCGTTGCAAAGTGGTGACGGATGTTCCAACGGACAA
>CM071862.1:1933345-1943966 GCA_036759665.1 Gynandropsis gynandra
GAGATCGCCAACGGAAACTTACCGTTAGAAACCCGTTACAAATTGCGACGGGATTGCAACGATAGGGCAACGGGTAATTTCCGTTGCAAATCCGTCGTAAATTGTAACGGATGGCAGCGGAAATGTTCCGTTAGAAATATTCTTGGCTCCGTTAAAATCCGTTGCGATTTGTTTCCAACGGACGGATCCGTTGCCCCATCCGTTGGAAACTCAATGTTTTTTTTGTAGTGTAATACGCAACGTCCACTGAATCCATCTCCAATCCTTCCGCAAATACTTACGACTTCAAGATTGTTTTTCAGTCCGTAAATTTACTTCACGTCCTTATTTTGTTCCGAATCCGTTTAGAAATTTCAGACGAAAGCTTTGTCCACAAATTCTATTCAAAAATGTTAAATTTCTAGTAGTGGGACAATGAATGATCCAGAATTAGAAAGTTTTTTTGATGAATTATTGATTGATAGTGGTGAAGAGTCGAACGTGGAATCAGATGTAGAATCGTGTGATAGTGATAATGAAATAAAGATCTGTTTTTGAGGAAGGAACATTATCGGTGTTGGAGGATATGAGTTAAAGTTAGGATAATCATTCAATTCCGGTGAAGATTTCTAGAAGTGTGGTGTCATATTTTTTATTGTTTAGTAATGATATTGTGTAGTTGGACATGATGTTATATTTGTTATCGTTTTGTAATCGTTAGAATTGTGTGTTTTTATTCATGTTGAATATATTTTGGTATAATTAAAGTATTTTTTATTTTAGTATTTTTTGTTAATCATCAAAATGTAAATATAATAGCCAAACTTTAATAATACATTAATATAAAGAAAATATGTTGCGTTTATAACAACCAAAAATTAAAAATACTTTATTATTAAAAAATATGTCGTTTATAATAACTAAAAATTAAAATATGTTACTTAAAGAAAATATGTTACGTTTATAATAATCAAAATTTAAAAATACGTTGAATGTATAATTTTTTTTGGAGGGGGTGGGGTAATATTTTAGAAGTCATATAATTCGTGGAGGGAATATGCTAGAGGTTATGTAATTGGAGGCCAATAGACTAGAAGTCATATAGTTCGAAATGAATATACTATACATTAGAAATAATATAGTTAGAGTGGAAATAGATTATTTAAAAAGATTTAATAAAAAATTAACGTATATTTAATGAAAGGGAAATATGATGATTTTTTAAAGTTTAGAGATAATTAATGATAACTTAAAGATAATGAAATAAAAGGAAAAATAAACTTTTATTCCTAAAAGTTACACGTTTATGATTATTTTTTACCAGTTTCTTTGTTTTTGTCTTTGATTTGATAGAACACCCATCGGATTAATTATAAGTACGAGGAAAAATATATTCAGAATCTATATTATATATATATATATTTTTTCAAATAGTGAAATAGAGCGCAGAATCTTGACTATATTTATGAAAATACAGGTACAACTATAATGTACGTGTGGGCAAAAGAAACTGTTATGCATGAGGTAGCAATCACGTCTACATTCATCATAGTACATAATTTGTTTTTCATCCATTATTCAAAAGTCGATATAAAAGATTGGTGAGCCAAATTTCTATTTTATTTCCTAATTTAAATTAGATACAGTGTTTTTTACTATATATACTAGTGTTTTTGTATTCCTGCCTCTAAATTATTATAACAATAGTCCAAATATTAAATTTATTTAATCATTCATAAAAATAACGTTATATGATTGATTAAAATTGATATGAATGTTAAATAGTTTATAGTCAAATCCCACGCTAAAATTGATATGCTATTCCTATTTGTTGGAATGATGAGAGATTGAACGTATTCAAATGAATTATCTTTAACATAGTAGTTAACAATAAATAGTGCTAATAAAATTAAATAATCATAGGTGAAAAAAAAATCCGAGTAATTTTTTTTCTTGCAGGTTATTATGATATTAACAGTGCGTCGGATGTTGGTGAAAGAAGAGTTGAATGTTCAGCTATATCAGAATACATTTCGAATACTTAAAATAAACGTTTAAAAAATCTATATGTTAAATAATTGGAGTTTTCTCGGCCATTTTTCTTTCATATCTATCATTTGCGTTTTATAAAAAATTATTTATGTTAAATCTATAGTTTGTAAAATCTCTCCTCTCAACTCTCCACGTCAATCTCCACGTCAAATTCATCTTCTCTCTCCCACGATCTCTCCTTCTTCACCGAAAAACGTCAGATTCACATTCTATCTTCCACGATCTCTCTTTCTTCACTAAGAAAACGTCAGACCCAAGGCCTCACTCGCCGACGATGCGCTTGACCGTGCATGTATCGATGACGAGCCTAAGATAATGGTTCTGTTATCTCCACACCCAAACATCGTCAAAATCCATAATCTCATCGAGACTAACGATTCGCTATCCATCATCATGGAGCTCATCGATCCGGCGGTTACGATATACGACCGCTTGGTCTCCTCTGGTCCTTTTTCTGCGGCTCAAACGACATCGTATGCGAAGCATATTCTCTCCACCGTCTCGCATTCTCACCGACATGGTGTCGTACACAAGGACATCAAACCGGAGAATATTCTGGTGGATCTGCGAAAAGACGTCGTTAAGATCTGCTT
This sequence comes from Gynandropsis gynandra, assembly GCA_036759665.1. Lineage (NCBI taxonomy): Eukaryota > Viridiplantae > Streptophyta > Magnoliopsida > Brassicales > Cleomaceae > Gynandropsis > Gynandropsis gynandra. Next base: position 1,935,970 of record CM071862.1, read on the forward strand.
GCAAATGCATCATTGCTGGCACATGAACTACTCCTTCGTGCTGCCATGAAGCTCCCTCCTCTTGATCAAGCTATTTATAAAACTGATGATCGAAGGAGGCCTTCAGAGAGGCAAAATCGTAATCCAGAACAACGAGAATGGAAGAGGTGCCTGTTGAGTACAGTTGACAAATTGAAAGATGCATTCTGTCGTCAGCATGCTTTAGAATGATGGAAGCCTTAGGAAATGATGAAAAAAAGAGATTCTTGGGATTAAAGTGGGTCCATTTCTGGCGTCTTCGTCGAGGCAAAGACCCTAATCGTCAAATAAATTCAGTCAATTGCAGTTTGAGATTCTTGGGCAGAATTCCTGTGAAGAATGAGTTGTGCGACGGCTTTTAGTTCGATTTGCTTCGAACGAGGATGCTGGTTTAAGGTTCGTAAAGTTTGAGACTTCCTCTCAACTATTTCGATTTCCTATCGTTTCAATTTGACAGATAGTGAACAATGATGCCTTGTTCTAATGAAAATCTTTCTTCTTTAGGAAGAAAGGAAGATTTCTTCGTCACAAAAGCGATGCAAGAGGGTTAATGTGACCTCATATGCGAGAAGCTTCAAAGTATCAACCATCAGTTTGGTCGATTCCGATAAAGATGCTCGGATTGTTCTTCTTGGGTCGAGTGGTTACACCGGTGCCGAGGTTTATGCAATTTTATTTCCTGTTTTCTTTGTCACTTTCTCGTAACCTTGAGAACATATTGTGTCTAAAGCTTAGCATCATCCTATGAAAACTCCTTATTGGTATTGCTTGTATCGAGGTTCCGTGAGTTTATGTGGAAGGGGACCAACTTTGCGTACTTTGTAGTTTTATTTCATTTGTAGTAGTTGATTCTAATGCATAAGTAGGTCTTGATGTTGATGTATATGACATATTCATGTTTTAATGGCATATCGTCAGGCTTCTTGCAAATCACCCGTATTTCCGTATCACTCTAATGATTGTTTTTTTAGTCAAAATTCCAATCTGAAGGAATTAATAAAGATATTAATATTTTATTCAAAAAATCCAATCAAGCCTCGTATAGTAGATGCTATCACACATACAATCGTACTCAATTCGATGGAATTGTTTGATTTTAAAAGGGATATTCTATAATTTTGCAAGCCTTTGAAATCTGTATCGACTTCATTGATTTCTTGATGAAGATGGGATTGTGCATTGTATGACAAGACATCATTAAAGGACTTCCCAGGGAGCTAAAAGTTGTTGATCTTTCAGCGGTAATGGTCTTTTTCCATATGTTCCATTTGCTGCTGTGGGGCTGGCATGATAGTGTCAAATTTCCGTGATATGCTTGTAAAGAAGTTTTTACAAGATATCTCGGAATATGAAGGCTTTGGAGTTACAGGTATTTTCGTCTTTAACATTCCTATTACGCCAATCTTTCGAAAAGCCATTTCTTCAATATGGCGCTTTCTTAGTGGGTATTTTAGTTTATGCTAACTATGTATTTGTTTGGGTTCAGAAAGAAGCCGCGTATGATCTAACGGAGATACTGAGGGAGGATATAAAAAAGGCACGACTGGTGGCTAACCTAGACTTTTACTTCGATTCAACTTCCCTTTGTTCCTTTAATAAAGGTTTTCCCCCTCTTTATCTATCTTCAGATAGAATATATAGACTTCGTCAACTCATCTGTAGTTAATGATCTCATTTTGGTCAAGAAAAATCTCATCCAACATGGAAACATTATTATCGACTCAAAATCTGCTGTTAGTGGAGCAGGTTTGACTTAGATTCAGTCTTTAGTAATGTGCAATGCTGTAGATTGTTCTCGGTTTTTAAACTGAAAACATATCACAGGACGTGGTGCCAAGGAGGCAAATTTGTATTCTGAGATAGCTGAAGGCATTTATTCTTATGGTGTCACGCGACATCGCCATGGTATGATTCAATAGTCTGATGTGGGTCCTTTTATCTTCATATTTCTGCGGTTTTTTTTCTTAACGTCAATTGAGTTTCAGACTATGGTAATGTAATCACTCATAGTTGGGGCTGCTCTATCATGAGTTTCGATATTCATTTCCAAGATCTTATTTCTGTCTTAACCCGACTAACATTGTGATGTTTGTTTTTGCCATTCTTTTAAGGGACCAATTGGCTATAGGAAAAGAGACTGGTTGTCGTTTGGGAATGGGACCAACATGTACCCTGCATTGCTTTGCTTGGACAGGACAAGGATGAGTCCATCGCTGCATTTCCCGTCGATGATCTGATTAAAAAAAAACCGATGGCTTTTCCGGTGTCTTCTCTGGTAATATTTTGTCCTTGCGAAGCTTTAGTAAAGACTATTATTGTTTTCTCAAGAGATTTCTGAGTTCTGATTAATTGTGAGTTTTATCACATTAATGTGCAGAATCTATTGGTAACTTCTATGTTAACTACCACTGTGGACACAATCACCGAGCACAACCCTGAAGAGGCTAACAAAGCAAATGAAGAAACTTAATTGGATGCTATTTGGGCTCCAAATGGAGTTGAACCCATGGGAGGTGACAAAGACGAGATAATTACAGAGGTGGAGGAAGCAGACATTGACGATGCTATGACTATTGATATGTAACTCTTATATGAAATGGTTAAACCCTCATAGACAAATAAGATGCCAAATGAGAGTAAAGTGCGGAGACTTCGACCGAGAACTATGAAAGCCATTGTCCACACGTTACACTAGAGAGAGAGATTAATCAGAATTCGAGGGTTCGAGGGATTGGTTTCTCATGTAGGAGCAAGAGGATGTCTATGTTCTCTGAATGTTTATTATGCAGAATATATGTTGTCTTATTCTTCAAACATTTGTCTTTTTTTATTTGTCAATCTTTTTCTCTTTTATTTTTTTCGTCTAAGTCGATGACAATTACCAAAACATATTATTACATATGTATCAATATATACTAATATACATGATAATAGAAATATTATTATTAATTTAGCTTAATAAATTATATATTAATAATATGATCTAGAAATATTCATTAATAAATTTTGTCATGACATATAACAAAAGATTACGTGGGATACTTCTTACCATGATTTATTTTGAAAAAAATTAAATATTACAACATAATATTATTTTTACAAAAAATATCCACAAAACAATTTTTTACTAAAATCTTTTTTCATTTTTATACAAAAAATCGTCAACCCGTGCATTGCGCGGGCCTCTTACTAGTTAATATATAAAAAAGTTCATAAATTTGGACGCCTCTCATCCATTCTCTTCTCTCATACTTCCACATCATCAAATTATTTTTTTGTTTTTTGTTCTACATTAATTACCTTTTATAAATGAATTATTTATTAGTAATATTAATATTTTAAAGAAACACAAAATATTTATATTAATTTAGATGATATTTTAGTTATTATATATGTAAATAAATTAAAAAATATTTTTTTGTTTTTTGTTCTAAATTAATTACCATTCATAAATTATTTTAAATAAATTGTGTATTAGTAATATTAATATTTCAAAGAAACACAAAATATTTATATTAAATTAGATAATATTTTATTTATTATATATGTAAATAAATAAAAAATTAGTAAATTAATAAATAATAAAAAACAAAAAATCTTATATATTTATTTGAAATAAAATTTAGCAAATTATTAAAATTTAATAAAATAATTATTAACAAATATTGGTTTTTATACAATTTCTTTTCTCAAGCTTCCACGTCATCAAAGTAATTTTTTGTTTTTTATTATATATTAATTATCATTCATTAATTACTTTAAATGAATTATATATAAGTAATATTAATATTTTAAAGAAACATAAAATATTTATACTAAATTTAGAAGATATTTTAGTTATTATACATGTAAATGTAAATAAATAAAAAATTAGTAAATAAATAAATTATTTAAAAATAAAAAATGTTTATATATTTATTTGAAAAAAAAAGAAAATTTTATGTGTTTTTATGTGTTTCTTTAAAATATTAATATTACTTCTCATGCATTCTCTTCTCTCATGTCATCAAAATATTTTTTTTATGTTTTTATTCTACATTAATTATCACTCATAAATTACTTTAAATGAATTATATATTAATAATATTAATATTTTAAAGAAACACAAAATATTTATATTAAATTTAAAGGATATTTTATATTGTTATACATGTAAATAAATTAAAAAAATTAGTAAATTAATAAATAATTTAAAAAAATATTTATATATTTATTTGAAATAAAATTCAGTAAATTCTTAAACTTTAACAAAATAATTATTAAAAAATATTGATTTTAGTTATATATTATTTAAAATTAGTTATCTTGAAAATAAATTTTAATTTTAACTTATTTTAATAAATTTTAATTTTAAAAAAACTACAATTAGAAGTATTTAAAATTATATACATATATATATTATTGAAAGAAAACATTCAGAATGAAAAACATTAATGTTCATGATATCATTTATCATCTCTAATTAATGTCTATTTTAATTTAAATTCAATATATCTCTTATTTAATATACATTTTCTCTATAATTAACATAAATAAATAAATAATATGTCATATATTAAATTTTTACAAAATAAAATGATCTATAAAAAATTAAAATATATAAATAAATGAAGATAATATCATAATTTATTTTGAATTTACATATCTTTTTCAAATTCATCTTTGTAAAGTAAAATTTTATCTGTGCATTGCGCGGGTTATAATCTAGTATATTTTAAAAATATAAATATGAAAATAAAACCATTTTGCATGTATTCAATGTGTGAGTTGCATGCTGAGGAAGCAACACGCTTTAGCAAACCGGCAAAAGATGACAAAATTTTCTTTAAAATATATCTCATATTATAAAATTAAAATTTATCATAAAAAGACTATGAAAAATATAATAATTTTGCAAAACAACATTAATGTAAAAACGTAATCCAATATAAATTATTTTAATTGGTTAATGAAAAAATAAGGTATATGTATCTTCAAATTTTCATATTAATATTAATTGAACTAAAAATATATATAATGAATTGTAAAGCCAATAAATTGTGTATAATGAACCATGAGATTGATCTATATGCACGTGTTAGGTTCAACATTGTATACGTGTATTATAATTTGAAGAGAACGCAGAGAAATTATGACAAATATAACGACAGAGTAATCAACACATACTTGCCATGCAAAGCTCATTCTCTAATCCATAAATACCCCCAAACTCTTCACTTCACTCTTCACTCAGCAAACCCTAAACCACTCAAAAGCAAAGAGACACACACTCAAACCCTAGCCATGGCCAAGCTCACAGTTCTCTTCGCAACCTTTGCCCTCTTCATCCTCCTCGCTAATGCATCCACCTACCGAACCACCGTCGAAGTCGACGAGGATGATGTGAACCAGAGAGGCCAAGGCCAGTGCCAGAGAGAGTTCCAACAGCAGCAACAGCTCAGAGGTTGTCAGCAATGGATCCGTCGCCGCATTCAACGTGGTGCTGACGAGTTTGAGCTCGTAGTCGACGAGGTCGAGGAGGAGAACCAGAGAATGCCACCATCTCTCCGACAGTGTTGCAACGAGCTGCGCCAAGTTGACCGCATTGTGGAATAGTTTTCGTATATTGATTTGAAATTGAATTACATCAGATATATATATCAATACATAAGAGATATGAAAACCCTAACGGAAACCCTAATAAACACAAGAGTACAAAATTACATTTATGTCCCTATCACTTATATGCCCCCTCAAGACGGAGCACCTTCGGTGATGCCGATCTTGTGACAAAGTGTAAGAAATGGCTGACGAGCGAGCAGTTTAGTGAGTAAATCCGCTAGTTGATCTTTGGAGTTGACGTGAGAAACTTGAAGGATGCCGCCTTGCACTTGCTGACGAACAAAGAAGTAGTCCAAGGCTAGATGCTTCATGCGAGAGTGAAAGACGGGATTTGCACTCAAATATGTTGCGCCAATGTTGTCATAATAAATGACGGGAGGTTGTGATGTAGAAATACCAAGTTTCGTTAGGAGAGATGTGATCCATCGAAGTTCTGCTGCGGTATCCGCTATAGCACGATATTCCGCTTCGGTGGATGACCTAGCTGTGAATTTCTGTTTCTTGGAAGACCAAGAAATGGGATGGCTGCCAAGGTAGACAATATATGCCCCCGTAGAGATATACTCATCACGATCTCCCGCCCAATCTGCATCACTAAAGGCGTGTAGAGAGAGAGTATTACCAGCGGAGAAGAAGATACCACGATCTCGTGTTCCAACCAAATACCGTAGAACCCGTTTGAGGGATTGTAGATGTTCCGTTGTCGGGGCATGCATGTACTGAGATAATTTATTGACAACGAAGCTGATATCGGGTCTTGTAAGTGTGAGATACTGTAGACTTCCAACAAGAGTCCGATAGATGGTTGGGTCTTCTAACCTTTCACCCGAGGACAAGGAGAGACGCGCGCTAGGAGCCATAGGAGTGGTCACTGATTTAGCTTCGGAGAATTGAGCTTTGTTGAGGATATCCGTGACATATTTGCGTTGAGTGAGCAGTAAGCCAGAGGCTGTCCGTGTTACTTCAATGCCAATGAAGTAAGAAAGATCGCCTGCCTTGCTGAGTTTGCATATGTGATGAGGACGATCATGATCAACAAAACCTGGAGGTTGTGTCATGTATACCTCTTCCGTGAGTTGTCCTTGAAGAAATGCATTGTTGACATCTAGTTGACGAAGACTCCAACCATTTGCAATTGCAATACTCAAAATCAATCGAATGGTAGCGGGTTTAACTACCGGACTGAATGTCTCAAAGAAGTCCACTCCAGGTCGTTGTGTAAAACCTTTCGCCACAAGTCTGGCCTTGTAGCGATCCACCGAACCATCGGGTAATCGTTTGATACGATAAATCCACTTGCATCCAACCACATTTGATGCATGTTGAGCCGGTACAAGATCCCATGTTCCATTACGAACGAGTGCATCAAATTCCTCGCTCATTGCCTCCCTCCAACGCTGATCTTTTAGGGCTTGAGAGACGGTTGTTGGTTCGGTGTCTGGAGGGAGTGCCCGATCGGGTGTAGAGGAAGAGCCCGATCGGGTAACTTTTGTTAAATCATCCCCGTAACTTTGCACGACTCGGGTGGAAGGGTCACCCGCTCGGGCATGATGCACGATCGAGCAGTGTACATGGTGCCCGGTCGGGCGAGTAGCCTGAGATAATTTTGTTTTAGATCTCGTTTGCATGGGGTGAATGTTGCCACCATCAGCAATTGCCGGAACATCCAAATGGGAGTTAGCTGCAACAGAGACCATGTCCGCGGGCACCCGTGATGTGAATATTTCCGGTGAAGGATCTGTTATAGGAGTGACGGAAGAAGACGGTGTCACGAGTGGCATTGGATAAGATGGAACAACACAAACGGGTGACGACCATGAGGATGTAGGCGAATTAGGGTTGAAGTCGTTGTTTGTGAAATATTGGGAGTAGTTGGAGTATGGAAAGACGGTTTCATGAAACTCTACATGACGAGATGTATAAATTCGTGAACTTATGGGATCAAGACACAAGTACGCACTTTGGGTGGTGGAGTATCCTAGGAAGACACACGGTCTAGAACGAGGGGAAAGTTTGTTTGCGGAGTATGGACGAAGCCACGGATAACATAGGCAGCCAAAAGTCCGAAGCTTAAGATAGTTCGGATGGGTGCCAAGAAGTCTAGTGTATGGGCTGTCATACGAAAGAACGGGAGTGGGTAAGCGGTTAATGAGATAAACCGCAGTTGGGAATGCGTATGACCAAAACGAAGGAGGTAAGGACGCATGAGACAAGAGAGAAAGACCGGTTTCAACGATATGGCGGTGACGACGTTCCGATATACCGTTGTGTTCAGGCGTGTGAGGAGGGGTGGTACGATGGGATATGCCGTTTGTGGAGAGGAATGAAGCAAGGGCAATGTACTCTCCACCATTATCGGTGTAGATAGTACGAATGAC
>CM071862.1:1955872-1971462 GCA_036759665.1 Gynandropsis gynandra
AGGCATCACCAAGATCTTTCATCTCGAATTGCTCCGAAAGAAATTTCTTAGTTTCGCACATAAAGCTTACATCGTTTGCAGCAATAAGGATATCATCCACGTAAAGGATTATCAAAATAAATTTTCTCCCACTGATCTTATGATATACACAGACATCTACCTGATTCACCTCAAAACTGTATGAGATGATTATACGATGAAACTTGTGATACCATTGACGAGACGCTTGCTTCAAACCATAGATGGATTTCTTTAATTTGCAAACCATTTTCTTTGGATCTCCGACCACAAAGTGTTCTGGTTGCACCATATAGATCGTCTCTTCAATGTCACCATTGAGAAAGGTTGTCTTAACGTCCATCTGATGCAACTCTAAATCATAATGAGCTGTCAATGCCAACAATACTCTCAAAGGGTCTTTCGATGAAACCGGAGAGAAGTCTCTTTGTAGTCTATGCCTTCCTTTTGAGTAAATCCTTTGGCGACTAGACGTGCTTTATACATTTCCATATTGCCTTGCGAATCCTGTTTGGTTTTGAATATCCATTTGCATCCAACGGGTTTCGCACCTTCAGGCAAAGGTATAAGTTCCCAAACGCCATTGTCATCCATAGATTTAATCTCTTCTATCATGGCATCGATCCACTTTTGAGAGTTAACACTTTGAATGGCTTGACGGACGTTAATTGGATCATCTTCCGTCAATCCAATGCCATCCTCATGTTCTTGAAGAAATACTATATAGTCATCAGAAATAGCACTTCTCCTCTCTCGAGTAGACCTTCGTGGCACAATTTTCTGATGTAACTGTAAAGGATATACATGTAAAAAGGGTAGAAACGTAGTTTTTGTAATTAGGTCTAATGTTCTATTTTGTACATATAGCCGTTTAGGCTCATTCTAATGAATTATTCAGATTTCAAATTATCATGGTATCAGAGCTTTAGGTCTAACGATAACAAACTCTCCTAATTTCTTGGCCGGTCTCTCCTCCCCCCTCAAACCGCCGCCGTCGCCGCCTCTCCTTCTCCTTCGCGGCCGCCGACCCTCTTTTCTCTTCTCCTCCGTCCGTTCACCCTCTTTTTCCCTCCCTTTCCGTCGTACCACCACGCACAAAAAGGCCAAAACCCAGATCTCAGGCCGTTGTCCTCCACTTGTGTCGCCCTGCCCGTTTTTCTCGCGTCCCGGCTCGCCCATCTCTCCCTCGTCTCGCGCCGCGTCCCGTCGTTATTGCGTCGCGGTCGCAGCCCTTCTATCACCTAACCCTAGATCAAACCTAGATCTAATCCTAGATCCGCACCACCTAACCCTAGATCTTGCATCTCTTGCTCAGCCGCCTCAATACCCTAATCCATGGCCGGCCAAACCAGTAACCCTACCGCCCGTCTCTCCGATGCGGCTCCAACCTTCGATCCACAACATCTGCTAAGCACTCTTCTCACGGTCAACACGACCAACATTACCAAGCTAACGTCGACCAACTTCCTCACATGGAATGTTCAGATTCGAGCCCTCCTAGAAGGCCACAATCTCCAATGCTTCATCGAGGACAATTCTATTGTTCCTCCGGCCAAGATCCACCGCGATGGTGTGTCCGTTGACAACCCTAATTTCCAGCCATGGAGACAACAAGACCACCTTCTCTTCTCAGCCCTCTTTGGAGCCTTATAGGCCTCCCTTCAGCCCCTTATTGCACGCGCGCGCCCCTTCCACCTACGAGGCGTGGAAGACGCTCGCCAACACCTACGGCAAAGCGTCTCGCGGTCATCTCCTTCAACTACGTGACAAAATCAAACGGTGCTCCAAGGGATTTCAATCCATTGATGAATACTTGCGTGCCATCACAACCACCGCTGATGAACTTGCCCTCTTAGGGAAACCGCTGGATCATGAAGATCTCCTCGATGCAATCCTTGATGGCCTCATGATTGAGAATTTTTATAATTAGGTCTAATGTTGTAATTAAGTCATCCGTCATCTTTCATTTTGAATAAAGTTATCAAAACTTTTAATTTACCGTTGTCTCGGGATTCCCCTCATGTGTTTTGCAATGCTTTTTGTCGTAATAAAAGCCACAAATTATCATTTTCAACTTCTACTCTTATCAATTCTCGTCCACTTGAAGTGATCTTTTCCGATATTTGGACATCTCCTATTTATTCCGTTGATGGTTTTAAATATTATGTCCTTTTCGTAGATCACTTTACACGTTATTCATGGCTGTACCCACTCAAAACCAAATCCCAAGTCCGTGACACATTCATTCAATTCAAATCACTTGTTGAAAACAAATTAGACAAACGCATTTCAACACTTTATTCCGATAATGGAGGTGAATTCATTGCCTTACGTTCTTTTCTATCCTCTAATGGTATTTCGCATTTCACATCTCCACGACATACTCCCGAACACAATGGTATCTCTGAAAGACGACATAGGCACATCGTAGAAACCGGTCTTTCTCTTCTCACGCACTCCTCCATGCCCTTATCCTATTGGTCTTATGCATTTTGTGCAGCGGTCTATCTCATTAACCGCCTCCCGACCCCTACTCTTAGTATGTCCTCCCCTTACGAGTGTCTCTTTCAACAACCACCAAACTACACGAAGCTTTGCGTCTTTGGATGTCTATGTTACCCATGGTTACGTCCTTATACAGCCAACAAATTAGAACCCAAGTCTGATCCATGTGTCTTCCTTGGGTACTCATCCACCCAAAGTGCATACGTTTGTCTTGATCCTCTTAGGTCGCGCATTTTTGTCTCACGTCATGTTCAATTGTTTGAGTCTATCTATCCCTTTGCTGACCCTACTAAGTTCTTCCCACAAATCAAACAGCCAACCACCGTTACCACCCCTCAACCAAGCGTCAACCCTATCCCATCCTTCTCGCCACCGCTCATTGCTCCATTGCCGTCTCAGCCCCTAAGCTCAGATCCTTCGCCGCTGCAAACCTTGGATATTTTCTCTCGGTCTCCGAATCCTCCTGATGGTGCGCCACCAACATCGTCACAGTCTCCTGAGCTCATCATCTTGGACGTGCCACTACAACGTCCTCGAACCAATTCTCACCCGATGGTTACTCGTTCAAAGAGTAATGTTTCTAAGCACAATAGCCGATCTGCTCTTGTTGCTCAGGTTGAGAGTGAACCAGCAAATATCACTCAAGCCTTAAAGGATCCTTGGTGGCATGCAGCAATGGATGCCGAGTTATAAGCCTTGCATCGCAATGAAACGTGGTAGCTTGTTCCAACCACTCAAGCAAAAAATATCGTTGGTTGCAGATGGATGTTTCGCATCAAACGAAAGCAAGACGGATCTGTGGAACGATTCAAGGCTCGACTTGTTGCAAAGGGGTTTCACCAAAGACCGAACATCGACTATCATGAGACATTCAGCCCGGTTGTGAAACCTACCACCATTCGTGTCATCTTGAGTATTGTTGTCTCTCGCGGATGGACTCTACGACAACTTGATGTCAATAATGCCTTTCTACAAGGCCGTCTTTCGGAGGAGGTATACATATCTCAACCCCCGGGTTTCATTGATCAAACTCAACCTCATCATGTATGCAGACTTCAACGAGCAATCTACGGACTTAAACAAGCTCCTCGAGCATGGTATTCGGAGCTTCACACATTTCTTCTCGCTCGTGGTTTCACAAACTCTCTGGCGGACACCTCCTTGTTTATTCTCAACACAACCGCACTACAATTGTACGTGCTGGTCTGTGTTGATGATATTGTTGTTACAGGTAATTCCGCACCACGGGTACAGCAGTTCATTGATGACCTAGCCGCACGCTTTTCCATCAAAGACTTGGTCCACCTATCATCCTATTTCCTGGTCGTCTAAGAAGCAATCCGGACTCTCCCGTTCATCTACAGAGGCTGAATACCGATCTATTGCGTCCACAGCCGCAGAGGTCCTCTGGGTCATTGCATTATTATCTGAGCTTGGAGTCACGTCATCATCACCACCCACCATCTATTGCGACAACATTGGAGCAACATATCTAAGTGCCAAGCTGGTTTTCCACTCTCGGCTGAAACACTTGGCTCTCGACTATCTCTTCATTCGCGGCTTGGTTGAGTCGAACACTCTTCGGGTCACTCATGTTCGAGCCGCTGATCAGCTTGTAGACATTCTCACGAAGCCTCTTCCGCGACTACCATTTGAGGTCTTATGCTCCAAGATTGGACTCACCACGGGTGCTCCATCTTGAGGGGGCGTGTAAAGGATATACATGTAAAAAGGGTAGAAACGTAATTTTTGTAATTAGGTCTAATGTTGTAATTAGGTCTAATGTTCTATTTTGTACATATAGCCGTTTAGGCTCATTCTAATGAATTATTCAGATTTCAAATTATCAGTAACTATTCTTGAGGTTCATGAACTTGTTCCTTATGGATTTCAGGAATGACATTTGGAGTATCTTGATTTGTAGCTCGAGCAATATGATCCAAATGATTGTTAGCTACAATAATTGGAATAGGAATCATTATTTTTTGTGAAACAAAAGTTTTATCCTTATCATCTCCAAAACACAATTCATCATCCCTTTTCCCAGGTACGATGTCCTCAAAGAACGTCGCTACTCCCGTCTCAAAGATCGTCTTTTTCGTGGGATCATAAAACTTATACCCCTTAGATCTTTCTGAGTATCCAACAAAGTAACAACTCACAGTTTTGAAATCCAGTTTCTTTTCATCGGGTCGATAAGATCGAGCCTCTGTTGGACATCCCCAAATGTGAAAGTGCCTGAAGCTAGGACGTCTACCCGTCCATAACTCGTAAGGCGTCTTAATTGTTGCTTTAGTTGGTACTCTGTTCAGGATATAAACCGATGTCTTTAATGCCTCACCCACAGGGATTTTGGGAGAGTAGAGAACGATATCATACTTCTCACCATTTCTTGAAGTGTACGGTTTCGTCTCTCTGCAATACCATTCATGCTAGGTGTAACCGGCATTGTGTATTGGGGAACGTTTCCACACTCCTCGAGGTACCTGGAAAACGGTCCTAGACGTTGTTCACCCGATCCGTCATTTCTACTGTAGTATTTACCACCACGATCAGAACGAACGGCCTTAACGCGTTTATTATTTGAAGTTCAACTTCAGCCTTAAACGCTGTGAAAACATCCAAAACCTCTGACTTCTCATGAATAAGATAAAGATAACCATATCGACTGTAATCATCTATGAATGATACAAAGTAATGTTGACCATTCCAAGAAGCAATAGGAAACGGTCCGCATACATCCGTATGTATCAATTCCAATGTCTCTGAAGTTCAATATGTACCTTTACTTACTTTGTTTGTCTACCTCCCCTTGATACAATTGACACAGTGGTCAAAATCTGAAGAATCAAGAGTTTCAATTATTATGTCTGATACTAAACGTTTCATTCTCGATTTCGAGATTATTCTAATCGTTTATGCCATAAAACAACGGAATTTTCATCAATCAATTTACGCTTCACGTCTCCTGAACCAACCTACAGGATTTCATTATATGAAGGGATGATATCGAGCATATAAAAATTATCCAAAATAGATAAAGAACTGGTTCCAATCATAACCGAATGAAATGAGAGAGTAAACTTAAGATCTCTGAATGAACATGAATTTTCTAATTTTTCCAAAACAGAAAACCGAAAGTAAGTTCCGCGTAATAGGCGGTACTATGAAAACACCCTCCAAAACCCAAAATTGGTCAGTTTTCATCAAAAGTCTTAATTGCTCGATAGCTTCTACCTCCACCCTTTTATCATCACCTACATAGATGTATCTTTCAACATCAATAGGTTTTCGCTAATAGAGACAATCCCATATAGAAATACTTACGTGAGTTGTAGCACCTAAATCGACCCACTAAGTATTACTAGGCACTGAAGCTAAATTGACCTCAGAACAAACTAAGTGAGAGTCGAATCCTTATTTGCACGTCAAGTATGATACTTCGTACAACATTTCTGTATGTGACCAGTCTTGTGACAATAGAAACATTTTTTTTAAACCTTATTAAGTTTCTTTTGCATATGAATTGATCCCGAATCAGCGGTTTCATAACCTTCTTCCTTTTCTCAATCATACCCTTTAAAATCGGAGGAATTCAATGCTTAATGATCATGAAAAACGTGCGGTTTGAGGTTTTCCAGCGTTCAAATTTGTTATGATTCTCAACCAAACTCGAATTCTTAATCATTGGATGAACCTCCTTAATCGCAAGGTCGTGATCCATCAAAGAAAGCACGATCAATAAGTGCTCTTCCATTCAACAAAGTTCAATCCATTCAACACAGGGATCGAACTAACGTTGGCAGATATACAAGATGCCGATAGCATAATTGTAAACAAAAGATAGCTCGTGTGTTAGACTTCCATTCAATAAAACCTTAATTGAATGATAATACGATCCAATCCCATCACAAGGTATCTGCGCAACATCAAAATTAGTCTTTGGACAATAATTTTGACTTGCATTAGATGACTCAACGCATCAAACAATCAGTGTAAATCAAACATCTCATGTAATGGTCACCTTTGGGTATACCATCACATTTATGTCATACAAAAATATACACTAACTATCAATGCACACATAATATAACACTGCCAAACCATGAATGACCTTTGGGTTTATCAAAGTTCGCATGAATTATATTATGTAACCTTCTCAATGTAATTGAAATAATTAATTTTCTCAAGATTGCCCACTTTGGTAGGATGTTGAGAAATTTAATTAAATCATATACATTGATCAAAGGATATATCAATAACCATCATAATTTCAGTGAATAATCTTAATTCAATAGCTATAATTTAACCATATAATTACACGATCCGAATGTGTAATTAATCATAGTAAATTATATTCACCGAATTTATGATACAACATATATAAATACAACATTTGTGCCAATTTTAATCTAAATGAATTGCACAAATTAATTGGATTATAAACTCATCCTTATGCATATAAATATGCAGGTTCAATTCTAATTTACCGAATTATTCCCATCGTATATAAGAATAGAAAGAACCGTGCGCCAAAATAATTGAATGTGGCCATTGGTTTAACCGGTAGAACACTACATCATCATCCCGTGATCACGGGTTCGAATCCCAGAAATTGGACTCAGCAACTGAATTTTTTTAATGCGAGCCTCTTTAAATGGGCTGGACCTTAGCCCAATTCCTTTTATTTTTTTATTTTTTTCAACAAAATATTGAACCGTTCAAAAAACGGTTCACGTCTTTCAAGGAGCAGTTTTTTTAATAATTAAACAGCGTACCCATAACCCCTTTTTTCCTGTTTTTTAACCCAAACATTTTTTAATAATAAAAAACTGCCAGTAGAGTCAAGACGAGATGGGTTAACCTATTTTTTTAATAATTTTCTTTAAAAAAATTCACCATCTGTCCCCGAAAGATCTTCTTTCCTTTAACCCTAAACTAAATTTTATTTCAAAATTGTTTAATTCTTCAATAATTAAACTCAAATCTGATATAAACACAATAGATTGACTCTTATACCACTTGAAGAAATCCGATTCCATCTGATTCAGATTTCGAAACCCCCGAACCTCTATAGTGAATTATATCAAGATTTGAGAAAACTCGAAAACAGAAGATCGAGACAAATACCTGGATTTATGGTATACGACATGCAGCGGAATAGATCTTCTGATTCTACGTGCAATAACCTTAAAACTCGATACTGATGGGATGTATCAAGAAGAGAGACTCTCTGAAAGTTTCCGTAAAACGTTGTGACAGAAAATGAATACACTTTCAGAAACCAAATGAATCTCATTTATATAGGCACGTGAACCAGGGACCATAAACCGACAGAAAACCGATTAATTTCGGTTCTCAATTGTATCGTTTAATTTTACCCATCATGAAATATAAACGATACTACCAAAGGTCTCTATGCATATAATCCTCCCCATTCAATTCAATACTGAAGTCCAATCAATTAGACTTAAATCCGATCACATTTAATTTGGACTAAACCAGATGACAACACTTATTCCAAAATTATTCACATATACAGGTCCACAAATATAAGATTAAACCCAAAAATCTTAGAGTTTAGTCCTTTTATGATCAATTAGGTTGCGTCCAATTACTATAGTTGATGTGTTGTCATAGTGGATATGTACTATCTTGCATGTTAAAACCTAGCTCATTGAACAGTCTTTTCAACCACACTGCATGATTAGTAGTTGTACACATGATCGTTTTTACTTAGTTTCGACTGTAGGCTGAGCAATGGTCCCCTTTTTTGTGTTCCCCAACTGAAAACAGGAGTTAAAGCAATAGCTTGTAGTACTTCTTGCATTTTTTCTGCTACCAGCTAGGTCAGAGTCCGAGTAACCAACTAATTTAGGATTCTAAACCCTTTCAAACAATAATCCATACCCAATTGTACCACTCACATACCTGAAGGCTCTCTTTACTTCCTGTAGACTTCATTTAGTTGGCTTTGCATTACTTCTTGATATATAAGAAGCTGTAAATGCCAAGTCTGTGGTCTAGTATGTTAAATAATTGGAGTTTTCTCGATCATGAGGGATAAAGCAAGTTAGATTACCCGAGACCGTTTAGCAACAAAATAGAGTTTGGTCACTTGAAAAGTTTCAAGTTGGTCTTTAGTTAAAATCGAAACGGTCAATAATTTTATTTTTTAAAAAACATCTCACCATGTCATCAAATAGTGATTATTTTTCATTTCCAATAATTGATACAAGTATATTTATGTATTATTTTTTCGGTATCTTAAGTTTATATGATCTTGACCATGTTATTATTTGTTTTGTTATTACATATTATTACATTCATACAAATATTTTTTTTCATAAAGCTGAACTTTTATTATGCCTATTTTACAATACTAGAAATTTAAAAATTCCAAACGGAATTTGTGGACGGACTAATCCGTACAGAATTTTGCGGACGGATTGCGAACGGAATACCGACGACAAGATAATTCCGACCGTAATCCGTCCGTAAATTTTCGAATAGAGCGATAGCCCACAAGTCGTCCGTATTTGCGGACAGATAGGAGGCGTCCGCGGAATCGAGGGTCAACGCGGATTAGGGACAGAAACAGTGGATGTCCGCCAATTTGCGGACGAGTACGAGGGTATCGTTTGGATCTATGGATATTTTTGGGATGACTTGTCGAAAAATAATTGTCTTAGTCCATAACTCGTCCTTAATCAGTCTAGAAATTATCTATTTAACCCCTCCTACTTTCATCCGTTTCTCACACATAATTCTCATATATTTTACTACATACCTTCTTATTGTTTCTGATTATAATGGCATCATCGTCGAGATCGAATATTTTCATTTCTAGACAATGGATGTACATAAGAAGTGATCCAAAATTCAAGGTGTATCGAAGGAGTTTATAGAAGGCGTTACACAGTTTATGACGATGGTAACAAATCAACAAATTTATAAAGAAATCGGTAAGTTGGTTTGCTCATGCATCAAATGCAAAAATGAAAAATTTATTTATGAGAAAACCGTTAGGAATCATCTTTGTTTAATAGGTTTTACGTCGAATTATTTCATGTGTTTATCTCATGGCGAGAATTTTGCACCACGACCTATTAATGTTTCAAAAGATTTTAGTAAGGGTATTGTACATCATAAAATGTTTGAGAATTCTCAAGATGTAGAAAGGAACCATTATGTGGAAATGGTGCAAAATGTATTCAATGAAATAAACGAAGAAAATATTGAAGAAGATCTGAATGAAGAAGTGAAAAAGTTTTTTGAAATGTTAGAAAATGTTAGGCATCCACTTTATGATGGTTGTAGAATGGGTCTTCCAGTTGTATCTATGTGCATGTTTGATGAATTTGAATACTGAAAATAGTCTTTCGGAGAATTGCATGAATTTTATATCGCAATTAGTATAAGATTGTTTGCCTCAATATAATAATACAGTAGAATCATATTATGAGACAAAGAAAATGATGAGATCATTGGGTTTATTGTCATATCAAAAGATTGATGTTTGTCAAGACAATTGCATGATTTTTTAGAAAGAGAAATCAAAATTGAATAATTCTCAATTTTGTGGAAAGGATCAGTTTTATCTCAAAAAGCATGGAAAATCGGTTCTGTATCATCGTATGTGGTATTTACCAATTACAGACAGAATAAAAAGATTATATCAATCTGAGAAGACAACAAACGACATGAGATGGCATGTTGAACATTTAAAAATGAATAATATGAGGAGTTAACAAGTTAATATTATTCAATATAAATATTTGAAAATGAATAATGTGAGAAGTTAACGATAGAGACTGACAAACGAATGGTGTCGGGTCACAAGTTGGGTCGTAGGGGGTAGCAGTAGCAAGAGGAAGGGTTGGACGGCGAGAGATAGACGATTTTAGATTTTTTATCGATGACATAAAATATAATTTTTGTTCGGCTGTCCCTTTGTCCGTTCGTGCGTCTACGTCGTCCGTCCCTCCGTTCGTGTGGCTCGGGACTCATAGTTGGGGACGAATTATTGATGGCTTAATATTTAAGGATGGACGTGTCAAAGTCGTCCATATTTGCAGATGGTAGTTTAGAGTCGTCCGTATTTGCGAACGGACGTTCTGTTGACGTCCGCAATTATAGACAGCTGTCGGAAACCGTTCGCAAGTCGTGTGTAAATAGGGACAGCTCTAGAACGGTAATTTTTGCCGTCCGTGACTAGGGACGATTTGTGGACGGAGTTTTTTGCCTGTCCGCAAATGGCTATAAATTTTCCGCGCGACTCCTTTCCCATTGTTCCAAATTTGCCAACTGTCTCGCCGCCCGTGACTCCTGCGACTCGACGTCGTCCGCCCATCCGTTCGTGCGTCTTCGTCCGTCCCTCGGTCCGTGCCTCTTCGTCTCTTGGTCTGTTCGTCCATCCGTGCCTCTCTGTCTCTCGGTCCGTCTGTTCGTCCGTGCCTCTTCGTCCCTCCGTTTGTTTGTTTGTCACCGTCCGGCCGTCCGTCCGTCTGTCCTTGTCCGTTTGTCTGTTTGGCACGTTAATTTATACATTAGTTTTAGATATGTAATATGTTTACTAAGTTTTAGAATATAGTTAATTAGATTTAGATTAAGTTTAGTTAGATTTAGAATAACTTTAATTAGAATTGGAATGTGTAGTTTAAGTGTTTGCTGAAATGTCTTAAAGGGATAGAAATTTTTTAAACGAATTAATATTAATTGAAAAATTGATTATTTAAAATTTTATGGATTAAGTTTAGTTGAAAATTTGATTAGTTAATGGTATAGCACATATATTAAATTATATGTGCTAATGAGTTTGGTAATTTTATTGGATTCTTTGTTAGTATAATTCTTTTTAAAAGATGCAGTGAATTAAAAATTTAATTAACAACAATTCTAATGATTTCATTTAAATTTTAGTATGTCTCATCACGTTGGAAGAAATGATAACGCAAGAAACCATTCTAATTCAGAGAAAAGTGCTAATGGTTCATTTCCTCCACAACAAATGAGGTAATCTGAATTGGTATTTTTGGATTTTATGAATCCGAATTTATTCCCGAACATTGAATCAACACAATATGTATCGTATCTTTATTATCAACAGATGCCATCACCGGTCAAGCCAATGATGCATCACAACCCAATCGTGGAAGAAATTTTATCAATGGATGAGGAACCGGAGTCGTGAAAACGGTGCACAGTTGTGCATATCACTAAATTCGAATGTAAATTTGTAAATAGTTAGTTAATTAAGTGTTAATTTATCTTAATTTTGATTCATAGGTTTGGTTACGATCGAATATCTCATCATATAACCAAGACGATGAAAGTTAATTATGATCATCCATATTATAATTGGTCGCGGACCGACCTTGATATTAAAGAATGTTAGTGTAATTCTTTTGTGGTACGTTTTAATATTATTTATTATTATCAAAATTTCAAATAATAGTTTAAATAAAATAATCATTTGATGATTTCAGCAAAAAATGTATTGGAACCCCAAGATTATCGGACTAGTAAAGTCTAAATTTGAACGGGGTTGGGAGTTCGCCCCAAAGCTCTCGTAAATGATTGCAAAAAATATCGATAGAAGAAAGGAAAACCCGTTTAGATGGTAGACAATGTCTGGGAGCAAATGTGCGCTTATTAGGATGATCCCAATTTTAAGCAAAGAAACGAGCAAGCAAGTCAATCTCTTTGTTCTGATAGAGAAAGATTCAAGATGATCGCACATACCAATTGTTCTCGTTCTTTTGTGGAAGTTTACGAAGATTTGGTAAGATTTATAATTTTGTTTAGGAATTTATATATTTGAAATTTGTTTTAGACGGAAGAGAAGGGATTTGAACCGTCATACATAGAATTGTTGGAACGTACGCAAATTAAGAAGTCTGACAGTTTGTGGGTAGATGTCATAGCAAAATGTGTTTATGACGATTTTCAGAACATGACAACGGAACGAGTGTCCCAAATTCCGCCGAGAGAAGACAGAAACAACCTTTTCTTAATCAGGAAGAATACAACGAGTTGTATCACGAGGTAACTTTATTATATTTTATTATAATTTTTGTTACTTATAATCAATGTTCTAAAAATCGGCCTAGGCGACCGAGTAGACGCTGCCTAGATGCTAGGCGATGGTCGGGCATCCCGATTAATCTATAATCGGAGGTTTTAGGCGGAAGATTCGCTTGTGCGGTCTAGGAGGTCTAGGCGGACGATTAACCATTAGGCGGCGGTCTAGGCGGCCGCCTAGGCGATATTTTATTTTTAAAGACAGAAAAAAAATTTAAAAAGAAAAAAACTTTAACAACTGGGTTAACAAGATGATAACGAAATTAAAGTACTTTTGAATGAGTAAGTGGTTAACAAAATTCATTATCTATTTTTCATTGTAGTTATATAAATAATCATTTTTGTTCTTATGTAAGTAGGTATACACAATAAAAGAAAACGGACTTGATAATAAAAGGTTGAATAATCTTGTTTATTTTGAATTTAATGCAAGATCGATGATTTAAAATAAAAATAAATGAAAAAGGCTTTTAACATGTTTCTATCTAATGATTAATATCATTTTCAAGATTGGATTGTTGAATAAGAAAAAATGGGAGATGAATCAATGGAAGAATATAAAGGATCAAACCAAAATGTGTTGATGTGTGAATGTTCAAGAGATCGAGCAAGTGGATGATTTGCTTATAGATAAAGATTTTGATGAATCATATTTTGATTCCGAAGAAGAAGAAATTAACATACAGTTTGAATCCGATGAACAACATTTCAATAAAGAATATAAAAAAATTGAAATAGATAATTAAAAAATTTACTTATTTATTTTTGTTATTTCTTTCAATTTTATTTATTTATATGCATTTTTAAAAAATTAAATAGTTATAAATATTTTAACTTAAAAATTTGGATTAAAACTAAATTATATATATATATATATCATCCTAGCCTGCCTAAGCTCTGCCTAGACGTTCTAGGCGCTAGGCGTTGGGTGTCAGTCCGCCTAGTGCCTAGCGCTTTCTTAAACCTTGCTTATAATTGTAATTAAATTTCGAAATTGTTTCGCAGCAAGTTACACTGTATAAAGGCCGTATTTTTTTTCTTAAAAGAATGATATCACAACATTAAAGTTCTTCCAAAGGTAAAGCAAAAGTGACAGATCACGAGATGCGATATCAATTGTTAGCGTCGCAACAAGAATCCAAAAGATGTCATCAACGATCAGAAAGATGACATCAACGGTTGATGAACATGTGAAGGCAAAAATGTCTTCCATCGATAGGGATGCGTTCGATAACAATGATTCCGATGACGATAATTTGAAAATACTATCGAAAAATTTGTAATATACGTTAATTATGGGTAATTATTAAATAATTATTATTATCTTTTGAAATTATAAATTGTAATTATAATTAGTTGTAATTATAAATTTTTATTTTTTATTTTAAAAATATTACGGATGAAAAATTTCATCCGCAAGCCGTCAATAAATTTGCGAATGGATGGCCACCCGTCCGTAAATACGGACGGAAAACTTAGTCCGTGCTCTCTCCGTAATTCCGGACCACAAGACCGTCTGCAAATCGATGGGAAAAGCGATCAATATGAGAACAAAAAGTCATCGAGAAAACGTCGCAAATTTACGAATGAGTCGCAACTCGTCTACAAACTTTAAAGACGGGTCGTGGTCATCCTTTAACATTTCGGATGGGTCGCGGTTGTCCTTAAACTTTGCAATGTTTTCCGGAAGACTTTTCTATCCACATATTGGTCACTTTTCTCGTCGATTTACGAACGGTCATGTGGTAAATTACAGATGGTTTACGGACTGAGTTTTCCGTTCGTATCTGCGGACTGATTGCAGACGATATTTATTTGGTGATGCTCGTTTGCGGATTAGGAACGAATTTTTCTATCCCTAAATCGTTGATTTCTAGTAGTGTTAATTCGTATCAAAGTAATTTCAAAAGTTTGAATTAATTTATTTTAGTATTTGCTTATAAAAAACAAGGGGATAATTGTTATAAATTACAATGTTACGTGTGAAAATTATCATAGTGAGATATTGGATTTGACTAAAAAATAATAAATGAATGTTATATCTTATTATTTTTAGCATGAAAAATTGTATTAGTTTTCATTCTTAATGTATTAATTATATTTTATGAATAACATACAACAGTGTTGTATTCAAATGTATAAAAAAAAGTTAACGCATGTTTGATTCAATACAGAATAATATTGGATTTATATCGTATGAATTGATAAATAAAAAATATATAACTTGCTTTTATTTTAATAAATGTAAAAAATATTTTAAGATTATCTCAATTATTCCAATGTGTAAAACTAAATATTTACATGGATGAATAAGAATTAGTTAATATAACATTAGATATTCTACACGCAAAAACATCGTGGGTCATTAGGTCAGTGAGTCATGAGTAGTGTGTATAAATATGTATGTATATAAAATGAATATTATCATGGATGTGTCCATCAAATATGAATAATAATGAGTTTTATACGAAAATGAGTTTTCGCATGGGCACAATATCAGAAATGCCCTCTTAGGGCTAAAACACTTCAACACTACCCTCCTAAATCTGATGAAAAAAAAATATTGGAGAAAAGACATATGTACCCTTAATGAAAAACACATACAAAAGAGGGAAAGACAAATATAAGAAGAGGGAAAACGAAAATTGAGAGGAGGGAAACAAAGTAGAGAACTATTTCCTTTCATTTTCGAGTGTTTCTCTTCTATTTTCGAACGATTTCCTTCAATTTTTGAGTGATTTCTTTCCATTTTCGAGTGATTTCCTTCTATTTTGAGCGGTTTGCAGCAATTTTCGAGTGATTTCGAACAATGTTTCAGTCATTTTCAGTGATTTCCAGCGTTTTTAGCGATTTTCCGGTGATTTTTGGCGATTTCCGGCGATTTGTAGGTGAGTTTCAGTGATTTCGACCGTTTTCCGGCGATTTCTGGCAATTTCCGGCGATTTCTGGCAGTTTCCGGCGATTTCTGGCAGTTCCGGCGGTCG
>CM071862.1:1972264-2010687 GCA_036759665.1 Gynandropsis gynandra
CCTACTGGGTCACAAGGTCGAACAGGGCCGGACTGGGTCGCTGGGTCGCAGGGTCGGCTGGGTCGGACTGGATCGTAGGGTCGGCTGGGTCGGACAGGGTCGTAGGGTCGCAGGGTCGCACTGGGTTCGGTGGGTCGACTGGGTCGCTGGGTCGCAGGGTCGTACTGGGTCACTGGGTCACAGGGTCAAACTGGGTCAAACTGGGTAGAAGGGTCGCAGGGGATATTTTGGGAATTTTAGTATTTATAAAGGTATTTTTGAAGCGGAAAAATTTTTTTTTCGGGAAGGATATTTTTGAAGTCTTTTAGCCCTACAGGGGTATTTTTGATAATCCCTTTTGCATGTTCTCTTTCTTTATCCGTGTAAAAATAATGTTGACTTAAAAAAAAACCCTTTAATTATAATAATAATATACCCCTATAATTCAACCACTCACTCCTCGACTGAAAGCCCATTATAATGAGAGAAGAGACACTTCTTCCTAGTTTCGAGAGCGAGAGAGAGAGAGATGGGTAGAGCTCCATGTTGCGACAATACAAAGGTGAAGAAAGGTCCTTGGTCCCCGAAGAAGATTCAATGCTTAGAGATTACATTGAATCTTCTATTATAATTTTTGGGTTACACATGTATTATTTATATGTGTTATGTCATTATTTAATTAGTCTAAATTAAAGTGGTCTAAGTGTAATTAAGTATAGACTAAAGGCATAATTATTATGATGTTATTATGTAGATACCACTTGTGTAATTTCTAATTTGATGAGGGGTCGAATTAGAAATAATAATAAATATATTTTATATATTTGGGGTTATGGTCCCCAATGCGTAACAAAAAAAACCTCTTTGTATCCCCATTAACGAAGAGACTAGGTTCTCAGGTTATTGCATTGGAAGATCTATTCCGCTGCATATCGTATATCATAAATCCAGGTATTTATCTCAATCTTCTGTTTCAATTTGTTCCAAATCTTGATATAATTTACAATAGAGTTTCGGGGGTTTCGGAATCCGAATAAGACGAAATCGGATTCCTTCAAGTGGTATCAGAGCCGATCTATTGTGTTTATATTAGATTTGGATTTAATTATTGAAGAATTAAACAATTTCGGAATGAATTTACCAATTTTTGGTGAAAATTAAGTTTGAGATTGAAAACTCTCGGGTGAAAAACATAGAAAAAAAAAACTCAACTATTAACCGTGAGGTATTTATTAACGTTTTGCAGTAAATTTGACCGTTTCTATTATATATATATATATATATATATATATAACTCAATCGTGGGACTTGGTGGGTTAGGTCAGGTGGCTGTGAAATTTAAAGTATTTGGATTTTGAAATAAAGGTTTGTCCCGGCCCAATATAATGTAAAAAGGAAAACTGAAGGTCCAGCCCATTTAAAATTTTAAAAAAAAGAGCCCAATCCATTTCGTTTTTTAAATAAAGAAAATAAATTGGCTGAACTAAGGATGCAGTGTGCGGACTCAAACATGTGACCTGTAACTCCACTTTAGATTATTGATTTCTCTCCGGACCATTAAGCTACAGTCATTTCCATGCATATAATGCCTCTGAATATATTATATCGGTTATATTTTATATGGAAATTGACTTTTGCATGCAATCAACATTTAACTTCATTAATAAATTTGATGCTTTAAATGATTTAATAGAAGCAAGATGACACCAAAGTGTCCTCTCTTGTGAATATTTTTCATGAGAAGTATTGAATGATATATACATGTTTATCCATGCGAGTATCAATCGGCCTAAAGGAAGATTCATGTTTGGCCGGATTTCATGTGTATCTGTGATGATAAATATGTGATAATTCTTTGGTTAACATGTGATGATAAATCGGTCCAAAGAAAGGTTTGTTATTTAACATGTCTTATTATCAGTATTTGATCATTACATCAAGGTATCACTAGCAATTAATATTATTGTCCAAAGACTTGATATTGATGTTGCACTAGATATCTTGAGATGGGTTGTACAATCATATGTTTTGTTGATTGGTTTTGATAACTCATGTTATCATTTGTTCTCTTTTTCAATTAATCTTGCTGCAGTATCTGCAAACATCGGCTTGATTCCTGCCCTTAATGGTTCCAACTTTAAGAAATGGAAGGATAAGGTCAAAATAATTCTTGGGTGCATGGATCTGGACCTAGTATTGAGGATTTAGCCCTCTATTTCTCCTTCGGACACAAGTTCTGCTGAACAAAAAAGAACTTATGAGAAATGGGAGCGCTCAAATCACGTAGGTCTTCAGTCGTTATGAGCACTATTCCAGAAACCTTTCGAGGTGCTGAGGATGCCAATCTCAAGGATTTCCTTGTTGAGCTTGAAAAACGCGTTGTTCAAAGCGATAAGGCTGAGATAAGTGTGCTATTGTATCGCTTTAGCACCATAGTACATCTTGGAGATGGCAAATATTGTTTCAAAGCTCAAGACACTTAAGATCAATATATCGGAAGATGTACTCGTGCATTTTGTCTTGAACTCTCTTCCTGGACAGTTTAACCAATTCAAAATTAGTTATAACTATCAAAAGGATACGTGGTCTCTTAACGAGCTCATCTTTTGTTGTGTTCAAGAGTAACAGAGGATGAAACAAGATAAGATTGAAAGTGTTCATCTGACTCACAACTCTAAGGGAAATGGCAAAAGAAAGAAACCCGAGGTTACAAAGAATAATGCTGCTAAGGGTCCAGATCAAAAAAAGCAACATAAAGCTAAAAACAATTGTTTTTTTGTAAGAAATCTGGACATGTTAAGAAGGATTGTGCCGCATACCACGCTTGGCGTGTGAAAAAGGGTATGTTCCTTACTTTGGTCTGTTCTGAAGTAAATTTAGCTTCAGTGTCTAGAAACATTTGGTGGTTAGATTCTGGTGCTACTACTAACATCAGTGTTTCGATGCAAGGTTGCCTGAGCTTCCAAAAGCCAAATAATGCTGAAAGATGCATTTATGTGGGGATGGAAAATCGGTCGAAGTGGAGGCAATAGCGCATTTTAGATTATTGTTGCGTACTGGTTTTTATTTGGATTTGAAAGACACTTTTGTTGCACCGTCTTTTAGACGGAATTTGGTTTCAGTTTCTTATTTGGACAAATTGGTTAGTCTTGTTCATTTGGAAACAATAAGTTTACATTGTCTTTGGATTCAAATATTGTTGGAACCGGTTCGCTTTTGGCTTATGATAATCTTTATATGCTTGACACTGTTGAGAGATACCATGAAAATTTAACTATTGAATCACGTGGTATTAAGCGTAAAAATGATAATTTAACTTCGAGAATGTTGTGGCACAAACGCCTAGGTCACATCTCTAGAAATAGAGTTGAGCGACTTGTGTCGAATGGGATCTTAGATTCCATTGACTTCACAGACTTCAATATCTATGTTGAATACATTAAGGGAAAACATACCAAACAAAAGAAACTAGGTGCATATAGAGCTACAAATGTCTTAGAATTGATACATACAGATATTTGCAGGCCATTTCCGACTCCATCTTGGAATGGTAAAAAATACTTTGTATAGTTCATTGACGATTACTCTAGATATGCATACTTATTTCTTATTCATGAGAAATCTCAATCTTTGGACGTGTTCAAAGATTTTAAAGCTGAAGTTGAGAATCAGCTCAACAAAAAGATTAAATCCGTCAGATCTGATCGTGGTGGTGAATACTATGGTCGATATGATGGTTCAGGTGAACAACGTCTAGGACCTTTTGCCAAGTACCTAGAGGAGTGCGAAATCGTCCCACAGTACACCATGTCGGGGGTCACCTAGCATGAATGGTGTATTTGAAAGACGAAATCGAACTCTTAAAGACATGGTGAGGAGTATGATCAGTCATTCGACTTTACCAGAATCACTCTAGGGCGAGGCACTAAAGACGGCAGCTTATATTCTTAATAGAGTGCCAACGAAGGCAGCTGCGAAAACACCTTATTAGCTTTGGTATGATAGAAAACCAACACTAAAGCATTTTCATATATGGGGATGTCCAGCTGAGGCAAGGCCTTACAAGCTATATGAAAGGAAATTGGAACCCCGAACAGTCAGCAGCTACTTTATTGGCTACTCTGAGCGATTGAGAGGCTATAAGTTTTATGATCCCAAATTAAAGACAATTTTTGAGACGGGAACAACCATGTCCTTTGAGGATATTGAGTTTGGAGGGAGAAATAAAGACATTGTCTTTGAGGAAGAATTCGTTTCAGTTCCTGAACCAGTTCGTATAGTCGCTTCAGATGAAACGAGTTCGGATCCTCAATCTGACATTGTTATTCAATCTCAGACAATTGTTCATCCGGATCAAACTCAACAACCTCAAGAACTTGGGCAACAAGATCAATTGCCTTTAAGGAGATCTACTAGAGAGAGAAGAAGCGCTATTTCAAATGATTATATAGTGTTTCTTCAAGAACATAAGCCAAACGATGGTATGATGGAAGACGATCCAGTCAATGTCCGTCAAGCTATCAGTAGTTCTGACTCTGAAACGTGGATTGAGGCAATGAATGATGAGTATAAGTCTATGCAAGACAATAAAGTTTGGGAACTTGTCCCACTACCAGAAGGTACGAAACCTATTGGTTGCAAATGGATCTTTAAGACCAAACGGGATTCGGTAGGTAATATGGAAAAGTATAAGGATCGTCTTGTGGCTAAGGGTTATACTCAAAAGGAAGGGATTGACTATATAGAGACTTTTTCTCCGGTTTCATCAAAAGACTCTTTTAGGACAATCATGGCTCTTGTTGCACATATTGATTTGGAGCTACATCAGATGGATGTCAAAACAACGTTTCTAAATGGAAACACTGATGAGACAATTTATATGGAGCAACCAGAAAACTTCATATTAGGATACCCAAATAAAATGGTCTATAAATTGACGAAATCCATCTATGGGCTAAAACAAGCATCTCGTCAATGGTACTACAAGTTTCATCAAGTAATTCTCTTGTTCGGTTTTGAGGTGAATATTGTGGATGAGTGTGTGTAGCATAAGTTAAGTGGGAGCAAATTTGTTTTCCTGGTTTTATATGTCGATGACATTTTACTTGTCACTAACGATATAGGCATGTTGCACGACACCAAGAGATTTCTCTCAAGAAATTTCGAAATGAAAGATCTTGGTGATGCATCCTTTGTATTAGGAATTCAGATACATCGGGATCATAGTCGAGGTATTCTAGGATTATCACAAAGGAACTATATCGATAAGGTACTCAAAAGATTTGGCATGAAAGGCTGTAAACCATGTGACACTCTGATCGCTAAAGGAGACAAACTCAGTAAAAATCAGTGCCCTATGAATAATATTGAAATCCAAGAAATGCAGAAGATTCCATATGCATCAGCTGTTGGGAGTCTTATGTATGCTTAAGTTTGTACGCGCCCGGATATTGCGTATGTTGTTGGATTGTTGGGCAGATACTTAGGCAACCCTGGTATGGATCACTGGAAAGCAGCCAAAAGAGTAATGCGTTATTTAAAGAGAAATAAAGATTACATGCTCACTTATTGAAGGTCGGATCATTTGGAGATCATTGGGTATACTGACTATGATTTTGCGGGATGCCAAGATAGTTTGGAGTCCGCATCGGGCTACATCTTTCTGTTGGCTGGTGGAGTTATTTCTTGGCAAAGTGCCAAACAGTCGCTTATAGCATCTTCCACCATGGCTCAGAGTTTATAGCATGTTTTGAGGCATCCAACCAAGGAATCTGGCTGAGAAATTTTGTCACCGGGCTGCGAGTTGTTGATACAATCGAAAGACCACTCAAGTTGTATTGTGAAAATAACTCAACTGTTTTGTACTCCAACAAAAACAGGAGCTCGATAAAATCGAAGCATATCGAAATCAAGTTCTTGGTTGTGAAGGAGAGGATTAAGAGTGGAAAAATTTCCATAGAGCACATTGGGACGAACTCCATGATAGCAGATCCCCTTACAAAGGGTATTCCACCCATGGTCTTTCATGAGCATACCGCTCGAATGGGTATTTTAGATTTTAAGGGATCTGCAGTTTAATGGCAGTTTGAATATTTTTGTGTTCTCTGTTGTTTTTAGTATGGATATTTTCTGATTAGAAATAAAGTATTATTCAGTTTATATTCCACTCTATACGATAAGGTTATTAAGTGATCTCACTTAAGTAGGACCAATTGAAAATTGACATGTATAGTCACCTTCATGTGATTTTCATGCTACACATTCATAATTTGATCTATGTCATTTGATTACATTGGTATTAGTGACCAAGGAAGGTTTAGCCACGATCGATGTAGCGAATGCCGCCTTGATTCTATATTGGTGTAGTTGATGGATGAGATTGTTTATGCCCTAAGGTTATAATGGCAATAGTTTAAGCTCGTAAAAGTTAACACATACCAGAATACATATGTGGCCCAGTGGGAGATTGTTAGAATTTTTGGGTCACACATGTATTATTTATATGTGTTATGTCATTATTTAATTAGTCTAAACTAAAATGGTCTAAGTGTAATTAAGTATAGACTAAGGGCATATTATTATGATGTTATTGTGTAGATACCACTTGTGTAATTTCTAATTTGTTGAGGGGCCGAATTAGAAATAGTTATAAATATATTCTATATATTTGGGGGTATGATCCCTAATGCATAACACAAAAATACCTCTTTGTATCCCCATCAACAAAGAGACTAGGTTCTCAGGTTATTGCATTGGAAGATCTATTCCGCTGCATATCGTATATCATAAATCCAGGTATTTATCTCGATCTTCTGCTTCAATTTGTTCCAAATCTTGATATAATTTACAATAGAGTTTTGAGGGTTTTG
Organism: Gynandropsis gynandra; assembly: GCA_036759665.1. Classification (NCBI taxonomy): domain Eukaryota; kingdom Viridiplantae; phylum Streptophyta; class Magnoliopsida; order Brassicales; family Cleomaceae; genus Gynandropsis; species Gynandropsis gynandra. The sequence goes on from CM071862.1 coordinate 1,979,113, forward strand.
GAATCCGAATAAGACGAAATCGGATTCCCTCATCTTCTTCGCGGGATGAAGGATTTTTCTTCTGGGGACATACCCTGTTTTGCTGTTTTAGACTACGTCTCAGAGACGGTCGATAATTGTTGTTAATATGCTCATAAATCAATGAATAATAGTCATGAGATTCATCATCTTGTCCATCTTAGAATTGTGTAAACAAGAAAAATATAAATGATGTTGTGATTGTGTTGCTCTCCTATGTGTTTTCTCTCTAACCTCACGTGTTTAAGCTCTATGTTGCAATGGTGAATTTCTAAAAAATTGATGAGTGTAATACCGCTTTACACCATTCGTTTCATATATATATATATATATATATTGCCTTTACAAAAGGAGATTGCTGTGTATAACAACCTCTGACACCTAGGTATTAATATAGCTAGATATTATAAGATTACTCTATAATCCCTTGCTGCAAATGCCTGTCCAAAAGCTCTTCTTTCCCGTTGCATGATTCTGTGTTTTGTCGCCTGATCTCAGGGTGTTTTTTCCCGTGCATATCGTTTGTGGGCTTGCTGTGGGCTTATGGACCGGACTTCATCTTCTCGGGCTTCATCTCGCTGGGCTTCATTGCCTCCTGGGCTTGAGCTATGCTGGGCCTCACCTGAAGACCAAGGCCTTCTCGCCTAATATCCTCAGGCTTCCCGCGTACGTCTTCATTCATTTCAGAAGGTTCTCCTCGAGCCCTTCGCCTCACGTCGCTCTCAAGCCGGACAGTCTCTTCAATCTCCCTTCTGTCCGGTCGTGGTGCGACCCCTAGCTTTCCCCGTAGCTAACAAAACTTCCCCGGTGACAACGGCTTCTTGAGAATGTCGGCGATCTGGTCTTCCCCTCGAATAAATCGTAAGTCAACCCTTCCTTCTGCTTGCGCCTCTCTAACCACATGAAAACGAATTTTAATGCGTTTAGTCCATTTATGGTCTATCGGATTCTTACTGATAGCGATTGCGGCCGTACTGTCACTGAAAATCGGAACTCCCCCTTTCATGCAAAACCTAGCTCTTGAAATAGCTTGGATAACCATGCTGCATGGTTCTTTGCCGCGCTTAAGGCCATGTATTCGGCCTCAGCCGTCGATTGTGCTACAATCGAGTGCTTCTGTGTTTTCCAACTAAAATCGAACTCCCAATTGTAAAACAAAACCCGCTCGTGCTCCTCATGTCACTTAGGCTCCCCGCTAGGTCTGCATCTGCATTACCTATTAAATCTGAGTATTCAACCCGTTCAAACTTCAAACCATAGTCCTTTGTTTCCTTTATGTACCGTAGTACACGCTTAGCATTTTGTAGACTTTGTACTGTTGGTCGTGCATTACTTCTTGACAGGTACGATGCCGCAAAGGCCAAGTCTGGCCGTGTCGATGCTAGGTAGAGTATACCCCCCACAATACTCCGATACTCTGTCTCCTCGGTAAGTTCTTTGCCATCATCTCTTACTTTGCAGTTCAGAGTCAAAGGAGTACTTACTCCTTTAGAGTCCGTCATCCCAAACTTCGAAAGAAGTTGGGTGGTGTATTTTTCCTGGCTTAAAAATATTCCATTCTTGAGGTTCTTAACCTCGAATCCTAGAAAAAACTTCAATGAGCCCAAATCACTCATATCAAATGTCAAGCTCAGCTTGGCTTTAAAATCCTCAATCATCTTAAAACAATTTCCAGACAATATTATGTCGTCAACGTATAAACAGATCACCAAGATGTTACCTCCTTTAACTTTGATGTACACTACAACATCGCAATGACTTCTAACACACTCCTCTTGTAAGAAAAATGCATCAATTTTACTATACCAGGCCCTCGGTGCCTGCTTCAACCTATATAAAGCTTTGTTAAGATGTAAAACTTTTCAGATCCAATTACCTCGTATCATGGTGGCTGCTCAACGTAAACTTATTTTTTTATATCACCGTTTAGAAATGCTGACTTTACATCCATCTGATGTAAAGGCCAGTCCTTTTGTGCTACCACGATTATCAAGGTCCGTATAGTGTCGTGCCTTGAAACTGGGGCAAACGTCTTCCCATAGTCTAGCTCGTAGGTTTGAGTAAACCCCCGAGCCACTAGTCACGCCTTATACTTCTGGATTTTCCCTTCTTCATCTGTCTTAACCTTGTATATCCACTTCACCCCGATCACTTTCTGATTCGCGAGTCTTTCAGTTAGATACCAGGTCTCGTTCTTATGCAACATCTGCATTTCAACGTCCATCGCCTCTTTCCACTCTGGGTGCTTTAGAGCCTTTTCATATGAGGTAGGTTCCATCACGGCTAGATAACAACTCTCTTCTTGTTGTATCCCTTCAGTATCCTCCTCAATTCGATACAAATCGCTCAATCTCCGTGTTCTATGAACTTCACGGGATGACTCACTAGTATTTCCAGTGCTAGGATCCTGGGATGATGAAGTGTTAGACAATGAAAATTGCAGAGGAGTACCTGGAGGTGTTCTCCTCGTGCTACTCTCACTGTCCCTTGCCCTTGGATGCCCTGAGGTACTCCCCACTTCAAACGTAGTTGTAGGTACTCCCTCCGGGTTACTGGAATTCTGTGGATTCAGAAATACCATAGGTATAGGTACTTCCTTCTCCCCTTCTCTAGTTTCCCAATCCCAGCTTTTCTCCTCATCAAATATTACGTCTCTAGATACCTCCACCTTTCCCGTCTCAGTAACATAAACCCTGTAGCCCTTACTCTGGCTGCTGTAACCCACAGACACAGACTTGTGACTTGTCGTCCAGCTTTCCCCGTTTCTATGTAGGCACCATTTTATAACATTAACACCCAAAGATCCGTAGGTGTCCAATAGAGGGCTTGTGCCCACTCCAAACCTCCAAGGGGGTTTTGTCCTCTAGTGCCCTTGTAGGCAGTCTGTTCTATATGTAAGCCGAAGTGAAAACTCCCTCTGCCCAAAACTTATTGGGCATGTTCTTATCCTTCAGCATACACCTAGTCATTTACATCAGGGTGCGATTCCTCCTTTTAGCCACCCCGTATATGCCACACTCAACTCCCTTACTATCCCTTTTTCGGCCAAATAATCTGAGAACTCCTTAGAGTTGAACTCAGTCCCTCTATCAGACCGTAGCTTCTTTATCTTCTTCTCTGTTTTATTTTCCACTTGTGTTGCAAATCTCCTAAATGTTGCAAACACATCTGACTTGAGCCTCAAGAAATAAACCCAAGTCATATGGGAGTGGTCGTCTGTGAAGGTTAACAGATAAACGCTCCCATCAAGTGAAGGTGTGTCCATAGGTCCATACAAATCCGTGTGGATCAGACCCAAAATTTGTTTCGCCTTGTACTCCGAGTTCTTAGGAATCGCCTGTCTATGTTGCTTGCCCTTAGCACACCCTTCACATACCTCCTTCACAACATTAATTTGTGGTAACCCTTTCACCATCTTATCCCTTTGTAACTTCTCCAAGTTATGAACTCCCGTGTGACCTAGCCGCTTATGCCATAGGTCCGAGACACTAATCTTTTCCTCGACTATTCTAGCCTCCTCTTTAACTATCCTCCACTTGAGAGGATACGCCTTCTTAATCATTGGTACTTCAACCACTTTCGCACCAACTTTTTCCTTAATCAAGCACTTGTGTTCTGTGAACACTACTTCATACCCATTTCTTACCATCTGCGGCACACTTAGCAGGTTCTTGTCCAACCCCGGTACTAGGAAAACGTCCTTAATAATTTTTAACTCCCTTCTTCGTGTTAACTTGAATGTTCCCTTTACCGGCAATGGTTAAAACTTCTTCATTTCTAACCTTTATAGGTACTCTAAAGTACCTATCAAGAGTTGTGAAATACCCTTCGTGTTTTGCCATGTGATTTGTAGCACCACTGTCCACTAACCACACATCGCCTTCAAAAACTTCATGTGTCAAGTGTGCTGCCGTGAATAATGAATTTTCTTCCTCTTCTTGCTGGTTTACGTGTGCTTGATTTTGCGTAGGGCGTCTGTTCTTGCATTCTCGTGAAAAGTGACCCACTTTGCCACAAGTATAACATTCTTTCTTCCCTTTGTTTTGTTTTTGATCTCCTTGTGACTGCTTGTTTCTAAAAAAACATTGGCTCTCCTGATGGTTGTCTTTCTTGCATATGTTGCAATACTTCTTCCCCTTAAACTTGTTTTCTCCCTTTCCATATGATTTCTTGCTGGACTCAGATCTGTTGTTGACCTTAAGCCCTTTGAACTTTGCCTAGAATGCTCCCTCCAGACCACCACCGTGCCTATCTTCTAGTCTCGCCTCCTGAGACTGAAGAGATATGACGAGTTCCCCCACCGTAGTGTGGTGAGGTCCTTCGTCTGCTCAATGTCCCTAACATATGGGTCAAACCGCTCCTGTAATGAACACGAGATTTTTGACACCAGAGTGTCCTCCTTAATCTCATCTCCAAAAGCCCTCATTTCATTCGCCAGTTTTGTAAATTTATTAGCGAAATCCTTGATGCTTTCCTTCTCACCCTGCCTTAGAGTATAGTAGTTTGCCCTGAGCCTTTGAAGTTTGATCATTTCCGTCTTGGGGCCCCCTTGAAACCTCTCCTTAAGGAGGTCCCAAGCAGCTTTTGACGTCTCACACACGGATATATGTGCTGCGAAAATATCATCAGTCACCGCACTGAACAGAAGTTGCAATGCGGTCTGATCTCTTGCCTCTATTTATTCCCTTGTCTACAACGCCTTTTTAAATCTTCATCCATGGGAATAGCCCCTGTAACAGGCTTCTCGGGTAGTCCTTCTGTGACCACCTTCAACAGTTGCTTAGATCTAAGCAATGCCTTCATTTTTATAAGCCACAGATTGTAGCTTTTTCTGTCGAAAATGGGTATTTGTGGTGTATTCTGCATCTTCTTGTTTTTTGTTTGTGCTGAGTATGTTGTGTTGTCTCTTGTGCTTGAAATGGTGCTTGTGCTAGTGCTCCCTCCCGGCCTTTAGATCCGAAAGGCTCTGATACCAATTGTTGTTAATATGCTCATGAATCAACAAATAATAGTCATGAGCTTCATCATCTTTTCCATCTTAGAATTGTGCAAACGAGAAAAATAAAAATGATGTTGTGATTGTGTTGCTCTCCTATGTGTTTTCTCTCTAACCTCACGTGTTTAAGCTCTATGTTGCAATGGTGAATTTCTGAAAAATTGTTGAGTGTAATACCGCTTTACACCCTTCGTTTCATATATATATTGTCCTTTACAAAAGGAGATTGCTATCTATAACAACCTCTGACACCTAGATATTAATATAGCTAGATATTATAGGATTACTCTATAATCCCTTGCTGCAAATGCATGTCCAAAAGCTCTTCTTTCCCATTGCATGATTCTGTGTTTTGTCGCCTGATCTTAGGGTGTTTTTACCCGTGCATTTCGTTCGTGGGCTTGCTGTGGGCTTCTGGACCGGACTTCATCTTCTCGGGCTTTATCTCGCTGGGCTTCATTTCCTCATGGGCTTGAGCTATGCTGGGCCTCGCCTGAAGACCAAGGCCTTCTCGCCTAATACCCTCAGGCTTCCCGCGTACGTCTTCATTCACTCCAGAAGGTTCTCCTCGAGCCCTTCACCTCACGTCACTCTCACGCCGAACAGTCTCTTCAATAATCAAGTTGAACGACCCGCTATGGATCTAGTAGAAACACATGTGACAACACCATCGCCGACGGTGAAGGGGTTCGCCGTGGGAACGTTTACTCCTCTTGAAAAATGCCTTGGCTCTTAGTTTTTTGCTAAGATATCGGTCAAACAGACCAAACTTTGTCGAGTTTTCTATACTATTTTTTAGGGATTCTCTTTAAATTTTTTTAAAGTTTTGTTGAGCTTTTTTAAGTTTCAGGGATTCTGTTTCTTTAAGTTTTGTTGCAGAGCATTGTTGAGTTAGTGTGGTTATTATTATTACAGAAATAAAAAAGTTTTTTCTATTGAAAATTAATTATTAATAGATATAAGTATATATTAAAATATATATAATATATATTATATAAATAATATTAAGAGGGCATGGGCATATATAAATACATATAATATGAAATATATATGTATACGTATATATACTAATAATATGTATTGTATATTATGTAAATATAGATATAGATATATTCATACATATATATATAATATGATAAGAGTTAATTGTATATAAATATGTATATATTATAATATATAAATAATAAATAATATCTTAATAGTGAAGAAAAAAGAAGAAAGAGAATGAATGGAGAAAAAGGGTAAAAAAACGGGAGCTAGAGAGAAGTAACAACTTGATGTATTTTGTGTATGGGATGTGTTGTTACATTGAGGAATTTACCTATTTATAGGCAAAGATTACTAAATTTAATAATAAACAAATATATTGGCTATGGCCATAAACATTTACATTCTAACAATGACTAGGTCTATATTGTTTAAAGTCTTTTTTGTTCGGTTGAGTTGAATTTTTTAAAAATAAAGGCCTAGCCATTAAAAAAAAAGAGATTAAGGCTTGTAGATCTGGGATTCAAACTAGGAGCACATGCAAGGCTAAAAACTCCCCTGCTAGTTGCGCCACACGGTTCCATTCGGTCATTAGGAGCATGGTTGTTGTTACTCTCCATTTAGAGGGAGTAATTCGGTAAAATATGAAATTAAATCCTTAAATTAATATGTATAAGGACGAGTTTATATTCTAATTAATTTGTGTAATTTATTTAGATTGGAATTAGTACAAATATTATATATATCGTATCATAATTTCGATTAATTTAATTTTCTATGATTTATTACACATTCAGACCGTGTAATTATAAAGTTAAATTGTAGGTATCGGATTAAGGTTATTTACTGAAATATGATGGTTATTAATATATCATTTGATTAATGTATGTGAGTTAATTAAACTTTTCAACATCCTACCAAAGTGGATAATCTTGAAAAAAATAATTATTTTATTTACATTGAGAATATTACATAATATAATACATGGGAACTTCGATAAATCCAAAGGTTATTCACGGTTTGACAGTATTATATTGTGTGTGCATTGAGTAATGTATATTTTTGGTATGACATAAATGTGACGAGTATGCCCAAATGTTAATCATTATATGAGATGTTTAACTTACACTAATTATTTAATGTGTTGAGTCATTTATTACGAGTCAAAATTAAGGTCCAAAGGCAATATTTGATGTTTTGTAGATGCCTTGTGATGAGATTGGATATTATGTTAAAATTCAATTAAGGTTTTACTAAATATATGTCTAACACACGAGCTATCTTTTGTATACAGTTGTGAAATCTATATCAACCATCTCTCCCAACATTAGTTCGATCCCTATATTGAATGGGTCGAATTTTTCTAAATGGAAGGAGTATTTATTGGTCATGCAAGCTTTGATAGGTCACGAACTTGCGATTAGAGAGCTTTGTCCAACGATAATGGATTAGAGTTATGTTCAGGATCGTAACAAACTCAAAAGCTGGGAAACCTCAAATGGTATATGTTTGATGATCATTAAGCATTCCATTCCTCTGGTTTCAGGGGCTCTGTTCCTAATGAAGTGACATTGACTAAGGAATATCTCGATGTCTTAAAGGAATTATTTGCAAAAATGACAAAGCGGAAACAATCACGCTTTTAGCGGAAATTGTATCCATGAGGTATAAAGGCAATGAGAGTACTCGAGAGTACATTATGAAAATATCAAATAATGCCTCTAAGTAATAGGCATTTAGACTAGGTTTGTCAAAAGATGTCCTAGTGTGCTTGATTTTGATCTCTCTTCCTACATTATAATATCATTTTAAGGTGGAATATAATTTTCATGGGGACAAATGGACTCTTAATGAGCTCATTTCCCATTGTGTGCAAGAGGAACAGAGATTGAAGCATGATAATATATAGTGCTTATGAAGCCACCACCTCATGAGGCAAGATCGAGAAAACAAATAAAGATTATGAAATCGATGATTTGGGATCAGTTTACGTACAAAAGAAACAAAATACAAAATCATGTTATGGTTAAAAAATGTTTCTTTTGTCAAGAGATTGGTCATATACAGAAATTTTGCACAAAGTATCACATACTTAGCATGCAAATAAAGGTTTGAATCTCATTTTGGTTTGCCCTGAGGTCAACTTTAGCTTCACTGCCTAGTAATACTTGGTGGGTTGATTCAGGTACTATAACATATGTAAGTATTTATGTGCTAGGTTGCCTCCATTACTGAAAATTGATTGATGTTGAAAGATACATCTATGTAGATGATGGTAAAAGGGCGAAAGTGGAAGCTATCGAACAATTTAGAATTTTGATGAAGACTCACCAATTTTTGGATTTGGAGGGTGTTTTTATTGTACCATCTTTTAGGTGAAACTTAATTTCGGTTTCTATTTTGGACAAATTGGGATTTTTTGTTCTATCGGAGATCTTAAATTTACCATCTTATTTCATTACGTTATTATTGGTACTGGTTCTTTATCTATCTCGAATAATCTTTATATGCTCGATATTATCCCTTAATAAAGTCTAGCATGTTGGTTCACGTGGCGTGAAACATAAATTGATGGATGAAAATTCCATTAATTTATGGCATAAACGATTATGCCATTTCGCAAAACTAAGAATGGAATGTTTAGTATCATACGGAATTATTGATACTCTTGAATTTTTCACTATAAAAAAACAGTCCATTTCCAACGGACGGTGCGACGGATCCGTCTGTTGATGATGAATTGCAACGGATTTAGGAGAACTTTCAACAGACACATATCTATTGCAATCCGTTAAAAACTTCAACGGAAGTGTAACGAATATTATCTGTTGCCACGTCCGTTGCAATCCATTGCAACTTTTAACGGGATGTTAACGGATATCTTCCGTTGGCATCTTCCGTTGGAAGCCCGTTAGAAAACCGGAAAAAATATTCCAACGGACATCCGTTTCAAATTGTAACGTATGCCCGTTGGCACTTGTAATTGGATAGCCGTTGAAATTATGAATTTCGAGGCTTGTCGGTGGAAATAAATTCACGTGAACTTGCAACGGTCATCCGTTGAGGTTTCCAACGGATGTCCGTTTCAATTTAAACTATTTAATGATAACAATCAAGGTTTTAGCATCAAACCATCAACATGAAATATATTTTCATCAAAATGTCGTCTTCTTCAAATCGAGATATATATAGATCAAGAGAATGGATGTATAGAAAAAAATAACCTATAACCGAAGAGATTACGCAAGAATTCTTACACGAATTGGAGCAATTCATGAAATTTGCACCGATGCAACCTTTGTGTCAAGAACGCGGGATAATATTATGTCCATGAAGAGATGCAAAAACATGAAGTATCTAAGTCATGAAATTGTTTGCAAACATCTTTATAAGGTGGGTTTCGTTGAGAATTAAGAAATTTAGTTTTTTCACGGTGAAAATTACGGTGTTAGAGATATTGTGCAAGAATCACAAGTAGAAAGAAATGAAGAAGTTATTTATGAAGCATCAACAACCAATCCATATGTGAAAATGGTGTCAGATGCGTTTCCTGGAGTTGTTAATGAAAAAACGCGTGAAGAGATGCCAAACATCGATGCACGCCGATTCTTCAACATATTGGATTCGACGAAACAACCTATATATGAAAATTGTCATGAAGGTCAGTCTCGCTTATCTTTATCTTCAAGATTGATGAGTATAAAAACAAACTACAATGTTGCCGAAAATTGCATGGATTCATTTTGTAAAACCATTCGTGAATATTTACCGGAAAATAATTAAGCTCCCAAGACATACTACAAAAGAAAAAATGTGTTAAACGATTTCGGAATGTCATATGAGAAAAATTGATGTTTTTAGAAACAGTTGCATGTTTTTTTTTTTTGAGGAAATGATAAAGACCTGTTGGAATGCAAGTTTTGCGGTGCAAGAAGATTCGGCTAAGAAAACTATTTTCACGTAAATATGTACCATACAAGAAGATGTTTTATATGCCTCTATAAAATAGGTTGAGAAGGTTATTTGAATCGAAAAAAATCGTTGCAGCAATGAGATGGCATGCAGAACACTCGACGACCGAAGGTATAATACAACATCCATAAGATGGTAAGGCTTGGAAAGATTTCAATGAAATATTTTCCGAGTTCATGTATGAAACGAGAAATTTTTATCTTTACCTGTGGACTAATGGTTTTAGTCCATATGGACAATTTGGAAGTGAATATTCTCTGTGGCCGGTGATTTTGTCTTTGTATAATTTGCCTCCGGAGATGTGTTTGTAAAGAGAGGTAATATTTTTGTCGTTGCTGATTCCAGGACAAAAACATCCGAAGAAAAGTTTCAATGTCTTTTTGCAACCATTAATCCATGAATTAAAACATTTGTGGAACGAAGGAATTCTTGTTTATGACGTCGGTACGAAGCAAAATTTCACATTGAAAGCGGTCTTGTTGTGGACAATTAGCGACTGTCATGCCTATAGAATGTTATATGGATGGAGCACGCACGAAAGATTGGTATGTTCATATTGTATGGAGGATACAAATTCATTTCGACTAGTACATGGTAAGAAACCATGTTGGTTTGATTGTCATAGAAGATTTCTTCCTCATGGTAATGTTTTCCGGAAAGATAAAAAAACATTTTCGAAAGAACGTGGTACAAAAAGAAGAGGCATCGTGCATGCAAACCGAAACAAAAATCCTTTTCATTTTTTAATCCATCAGCAATATGATGACGTAAAAATATCATGGCTTTTGCCTTTTCCTCTTCTGAGGAATTATTATCTTTATCGATCGTGGCAATAAGCTTTTTGCCTTTTAGATGCATTTTAGCATCAAATGCCCACGTCATATAATTTTTTCCAGAGGCATCTAGTGCTGTGATTTTGAGATTCACCAAATTCGACATGAAGATTTGTTATCATTGAAGAGAAAAAATAAACAAATATAAGTTATGACATTGAAAACAAAATTAAATAAATTATTATAAACAATTAATGTGTTAGGTCCGTTTATATTTATAGATAATTTATTTTTAGATTTATTTAACCAATTAACAATTAAATAATAAAAAACATAATTTAAACAAATTATGGGGTGAAATTGTTTTTCATCCTCCACATAAATAAATAAAATAATTAACAAAAATAAAATATAACAAAAAAAAAAATTGGTGGCTCGACCATCCGTATAAAAACAATAAGTTAAATAAATTATGGGGTTTCATCCTCCACATAAAATAAAATATGACGTAAAAAAAATTGGTGGCATAGCCATCCTTATAACAAAAACAAATAACAGATAAATATTCATAAATTATTAATATTATTGATTGGTGGCTGAGCCCGCAGAATCATATAGTATAATATATATTATGACCGGGATATATATTCCACGTGGTCTATATATAATTTTTTTACTTGAAAATCGAATCCAAATCGAAACCAAAATCGATTGGAAATCGATATCGTAAAAAATTAAAATTAAAAATAATACATGTAACATATAATATTTTTCTTAGCTAATTAGAACGCTCGTGCTGATAATGTATACGTATGTATACTAATAATATGTATTGTATATTATGTAAATATAGATATATTTATATGCATACATATATATAATATGATAAGAGTTAATTGTATATAAATATGTATATATTATAATATATAAATAATAAATAATACCTTAATAGTGAAGAAAAAAGAAGAAAAAGAATGAATGGAGAAAAAGGGTAAAAAACGGGAGCAAGAGAGAGAAATAACAACTTTATGTATTTTGTGTATGGGATGTGTTGTTACATTGAGGAATTTGCCTATTTATAGGCAAAGATTACTAAATTTAATAATAAACAAATATATGGGCTATGGCCATAGACATTTACATTCTAACATTTCCTATATTTTTTTATAACAAAAAACAAAAAATTGGTATAACAGATGGAAGAAAACAAATTTCTCTCTTGAACCATCCATTTTTTATGGGAAAAACTGTCAGGCTTGAGCTGTTAAAATGATTGTCTAGATCTTTGGTAAGCAATGGAAAATACTATGAAGTCTTGACGTTGCCTACAAACTATGGCTCGAATGAAGAATCACAAAGAAAGGAAGTCCATGAAATCTAAAGTCAAAGTTTTCTTGTTCTCAACCGTTTCAACCACCATATTCACTAGAATAATGAATTTGGGATCAACAAAATCCATATGGGACTATCTCAAAGAGGAATACCAAGGAAATGAAAGAATAAAAACATATAAAAGTGTTGAATCTGATCTAGGAGTTTGAGATGCAGAGCATGAAACCATCAAAGAATATTCCAACAAAATGCTTGGTATAGTTAAAAAGATAAGGCTATTAGGTAAAGATTTCCCTCATGAGAGAATAGTTGAATAAAATCTGGTTATTGTGCCTGAAAAGTATGAGTCAGAAATTTCTTCCTTAGAAGAAGTTAAGGATCTGTCGAGCATTTCCTTGATAGAGTTGGTGAATGCATTGTAAACACAAGAGCAAAGACGATTCATGAGAGAAGAAGGATCAATGGAAGGTGCTTTTCAAGCAAAGGTCAAAAACTCACGAGGAGGTAAAGAGAAAAACTACAAACACAAAGATAAAACTTAACGAGTCTGTGCTAATTGCAAAAAACAGGCCATCCACAAATACAAATATTGATGACATGATATTAAGTGCATAAAATGTGGTAAACTGGGGCATGTGAAACATGTTTGCAAGTCACAACCACAAGAACAAGCAAAACCTATCACTTAACAAGACGAAGAAGATCATTTATTTGTTGCAACCTGTTTTATGAAAAGTAATACATTAAGTGATTCTTGGTTGATTGACTGTGGTTGCACAAATCATATGTCCAATCATGATCTAGAGCTCTTCCAAAAACTTGATAAAACAATTTTTTCTAGAGTGAAGATAGGAAATGATCAAATGCTATCAGTCAAAGGAAAAGGAATTGTGGCCATAGAAATATCATCGGGTTTGAAGCATATTAGTGATGTTTTATACGTCCAGGATATCATAAAAATTGCTTAGTGTTGGGAAACTAGTTGAGAAGGGGTTCAAAGTCTTATTTGAAGGCAAATGTGTTTAAAGTGAAATTGAGAGCCAAGAGCTTTGCTTTAAAACTGACGAGGGAGGAACAAATGGCGTACACAAGTGTTGTAGCTAGCGCAGAAGGCTTGGACATTTCCATCATGCTGGTGTTTTGAATATGTAGAAAAATAACTTGGTATATGGAGTTCCATTGTTGGAGGACAAGTTAGAAGATTGTATGACGTATCAGGATTGTAAACAAACCAGAAAAACGTTTTCTTACACAACATGGAGAACAACGAAAAAGTTTCAGTATGTGTATACGGATGTTGGAGGACCTCAAAGGACACCATCGCTAAATGGTAGTAAGTATTATATTGTGTTCATTGATGACTACTCCATATATTATTGGATATATTTTCTGAAATCTAGATATGAAGTTGCTAATACAATTTGGAGATTCAAAAATTGGGTGAAAAATCAAAGTTGTTGCCGGATACAAAGTTGAGATCTAATAATATGAAAAAATACACGAAAAGAATTTTCGACAAGTTCTGTAAAGATGCGGACATTGAACACCAATTTACAGCTTCTTACACTCCACAACAAAATGGTGTGAGTGTCAGAAAAAACCGAAGTATTGTGGAGATGAAAAGGTGCATGCTCTATGACAAAAAGAAATTATGGGCGAAAGCTGCCAACAGCGTTGAATTCTTGGTAAATAGGCTGCCAACAAGAGCTTTAGACAAGAAATCTCATGAAAGTTGGTTTGGTTACAAGCCAAATCTACAAAACCTAAAGACATTTGGTTGTATTTGTTTCTCATATGTACCACAAGTGAAAAGAGACAAATTGGACAGAAAGGCATAACCTAGAGTTTTTATTGGTTATAATGACTCATGTAAAGCTTACAGAATTTTTCAACCCTGAAATGGAAATGTTCTTGTGAATAGAGATGTGAAATTCATGGAAGACAAACAATGGGATTGGGATAAGTTTACTGACAAACATGTACTATTACCTAATATTTATGAAAGAAGTAATGTTGCAGTTTTTGAACAAGTTGGATATAAAGAAGCTGAGAAGGGTAACAAATGCATTGAGGCGATGAAAGATGAGCTCAAAATGATTGAGAAAAATGACACTTGGCTACTGGTGAAGAAACCATAAGATAGGAAGATAATTAGGGTCAAATGGGTTTATAGAACAGAACTCAATGCCGACGGTTCTATAAATAAATACAAGGAGAGATTAGAGGTTAAAGGTTAAAACCAAGTGTTTGGAGTGGATTTTTCTGAAACATTTTCTCCAATGACACGATTAGATACGATTAGAATGCTAGTTGTAGTAGTTGCACAAAATGAATGGAAGATATACCAGTTTGATGTAAACTCATATTTTTTTTAAATAGTTGAAGAAGAGATTAATATTAAGCAGCCCGAAGGTTTTAAAGTCATGGTACAAGAGGAGAAAGTATACTTGTTGAGAAAAGCCTTGTACGGTCTTAAATAGACTCCAAGGACCTGGTACAACAGAATCGATGATCATCTTCAGAAGATTGGATTTGTTAAAAGTCCAAGTGAAGCACCTTTATACGTTAAAGAAACAGATGTGGATTTACTCGTGGTTTCTTTTTACGTTGGTGACATGTTTGTGACAGGAAACAATGAGATTTTGGTGGCAGATTTCAAAGCTTAAATGCTTAAAGCATTTGAGATGACATACCTTGGTTTGATGTCTTATTTTCTGAGCATGGAGGTGAAACAAGATTGTGGATTTTCATAAGCCAAAAGAAGTATGCAAATGAAATACTTAAGAAGCTTCACATAATAGATTGCAAAAGTACCACCACACCAATGAATCATAAAGAGAAATCCAACAAAGATAATGGAGCTGAAAAGTTGATGAAGGTCAATACAGGAGCTTGATTGGGTGTCTCATGTATCTTATAGCCACTAGACTTAACATAATGTTTGTTGTAAGTTTACTCTCAAGGTTCATGCAATTGTGCCAGTGAGATACACTTCCAAACTACCAAAAGGATTGTGAGATATATCAAGGGGACACGAGATTACGATATCAAAAAATACTTGTCATCGTAACTCTAAACTTGTTGGTTTTTCTGATAGTGACTTGGTAGGATCAGTTGATGATATGAGAAATATAACAGGTTTTTCTTCAGTTTTAGATCTGAAGTGTTCTCATGGTGTTAAAAAAACAAGAAGTCGTGGCTCATAATACTGCAGAAGCGGAATATGTAGCAGCAAATGCCACTGTGAATCAAGCCATTTGGGTTAAGGATAATACTAGTTGATTTGCACATAGAGCAAACTGAGCCTACAAAAAATTTTGCCGATAATCAAACTGCAATTGCAATTTCGAAGGACCCTATTTTTCACGTAAAACTAAACATTTCAACATCAATCTATATCACTTGCGAGAGAAGCAAAAGCGTGGGGAGATTAAATTGGGTTACTGCAAAACTGAGGATCAAGTTGCTGATGTACTGACAAAGGCTTTACCAAAGGGAAGATTCGAAGAGTTACAAGGCAAAATGAGAACCTGCAGCAACTAAGGTAAGGAAGAGTTTTTGTTGAAAATTTCTTTAGCTCTTAGTTAGCTTTTTACTGAATAATCAGTCAAACAGACCAAGTCTTTACCAAACTTTATTGAGCTTTTTTATGTTTGTTTTAGGTTATTTGTTTAAGTTTTCTTTAAGTTTTGTTGCAGAGCATATTCGAGTTAGTGTGGTTGGTATCGTAGAAATAAGAAATTTATGCATATAATTTTTCTATCCACAAAAAAAAACAACAACTCCGTCAAGGTTATTACCGGAGATGAGTTCCAAGGGATCTTCATGACGTATGACCCAACCCCAACTTCGTCCTTTTTTATATCCATTGAAACTATTCCCATATCTTTCGTTTTTTCTATTTTGTTCTTCGTAGTTTTCGAGAAAATTGTTATGATATGTTGTCCTATATCGGTTAGGACATGAATTTTGGACTCCTATATATGGTATTGGACAACCCTAAACCTTTGAGCTAGCTTTTAGGATTAATTAGGTCCAAATCCATATTTGACATGGTATCGTGGTTCGTCTCAATTTTAATATATCGATGTTGGACTCCTGATTGCGATGTCCACATCCTGATTGCGATGTCCACACTCTAAGACCGAACGTGGATGTGAGAGGGAGTGTTATGATATGTTGACCCACATTGGCTAGAACATTAACTTTGGACTCCTATATGGTATTGGGCATCCTCGATGGGGAACATTTACTCAGTCAAAGTTATCACCGAAGATGAGTTCCAGGGGATCATCATGGCGTATGACCCAACTGAATTTGGTCCTTATTGATATCCTCGGAAACTGTTCACACTTCTTTTGATTCTGATATTTTTTTCTTCATAGTTCTTGAAGAAACTATGATTGTTGACATAGGGAGATTCTAGAAATTTTATTTGCCTTGATCCTTGACAGAATTGTGGTTTACAGAGGATTTTGAACCTCGACCTTGACATTTGAAGAACACTCAGAATGGTGAATGGTGAATGCTAATTTCATTATCGAACTCAAATTGAATACATTTTTTGAAAATGAAATAGATAAAAGAGAACAAATAACATTCATAAACAATTTGTAAAAAAATAGATATTATTTATGTATTAATGTTAAAGTTAACTTTTTTTATATTGATGTTAGGTACACTGTTATTGATGTTAAATTTTTTAATATTGATGTTACGTGAAAGGTTGAGGAGTGAATGAATTTGTTTCTATTTATATAAACTAGAAAAAGAACTCGCGCAATGCGCGGAATATTAAAAATTTGCAAATATATAATAAAAATAATCTATTAAAAATAAATTGATATATTATAAATAACTAAAAATTTTGGTTCATGACATTGCGTATATATTATTTTATCGAATAATATGTAATAGATCCAGATCCTCAATGGGTGAAAATATATTGTATTGAACTATGAATGTGAATATTTTTGTGTAAAATATAATCAATTGTTCTAATATTTCTTCTATGTCTTAAAATTATATGAAAAAACAAAATAATTGAATCATCTGACTCATATAGTTAGAGTGAAAAAATTTAAATATGTAACATATATAATATATTATTATATGGTAATACATAGAATTTTAATTAACTTTGCAATCTTTATTTTTTCTTCCAATTTTTTTTTCAATTTTTTGTGCATTTTCTTTTATTATTTATATTTATTTTGTCCAAACCATGATCTGCATAAGATATGATGATATTGTTCAATGATAAAAAAAATCTTTTGATGTGATACACATGATAAAAGTTGTTGATTTGCAACTTTTTATATATAGATTAATTTTATTTATGTTTAAAATTGAGTTAAATTGGGTTACTGCAAAACTGAGGATCAAGTTGCTAATGTGCTGACAAAGGCTTTACCAAAGAGAAGATTCGAAGAGTTACGAGGCAAAATGTGAATCTGCATCAACTAAGGTAAGGAAGAGTTTTTGTTGAAAATTTCCTTAGCTCTTAGTTATCTTTTTACTGAATAATCAGTCAAACAGACCAAGTCTTTACCAAACTTTATTGAGTTTTTTTATGTTTGTTTTAGGTTATTTGTTTAAGGTTTCTTTAAGCTTTGTTGCAAAGCATATTCGAGTTAGTGTGGTTGGTATTGTAAAAATAAGAAATTTTTGCATATAATTTTTCCAAAAAAAATAAACAATAACTCCGTCAAGGTTATCACAGGAGATGAGTTCCAAGGCCCAACTTCGTCCTTTTTTATATCCATGGAAACTATTCCCATATCTTTCGTTTTTTCTATTTTGTTCTTCGTAGTTTTCGAGAAAATTGTTATGATATGTTGTCTTATATCTGTTAGGATATGAATTTTGGACTCCTATATATGGTATTGCCCTAAATCTTTGAGCTAGCTTTTAGGATTAATTAGGTCCAAATCCATATTTGACATGGTATCTTGGTTCATCTCAATTTTAACATATTGATGTTGGACTCCTGATTGCGATATCCACATCCTGATTGCGATGTCCACACTCTAAGACTGAACCTGGATGTGAGGGGGAGTGTTATGATATGTTGGCTAGAACATGAACTTTGGCCTCCTATATGGTATTAGGCATTGTTGTGGGGAACATTTACTCAGTCAAAGTTATCACCGAAGATGAGTTCCAAGGGATCATCATGGCGTATGACCCCAACTGAATTTTTTTCCTTATTGATATCCTTGGAAACTGTTCACACTTCTTTTGATTCTGTTATTTTGTTCTTCATAGTTCTTGAAGAAACTATGATTCGTTGGAATATGGAGATTCTGGAAATTTTATTTGCCTTAATCCTTGATAGAATTGCGGTTTACAAAGGATTTTGAACCTCGACCTTAACATTCGAAGAACTCTCAGAATGGTGAATGGTGAATGCTAATTTCATTATCGAACTCAAATGGAATACATTTTTGAAAATGAAATAAATAAAAGAGAACAAATAACATTCATATACAATTTGTTAAAAAAATAGATATTTTTTATGCATTAATTTTAAAGTTATTTTTTTGATATTGATGTTTGGTATAATGTTATTAATTTAAAAACTAAAAATATATTTTTTAATATTGATGTTACGTGAGAGGTTGAGGAGTGAATGATTTTGTTTCTATTTATATAAACTAGAAAAAGAACCCGTACAACGCGCGGAATATTAAAAATTTGCAAATATACAATAAAATTAATCTATTAAAAATAAATTGTTATATTTTAAATAACGAAAAATTTTGGTTAATGACATTGCGTATATATTATTTTATCGAATAATATGTAATAGATCCTAATAAAAAATATCAGAATATTATAACATAAAATTGATCTATTTTAATAATATGATTAAGTGAAAATATATTTTTATATAATCTTTAATAACAGAGGATAATTATAAAAAAATATGAAACTAATAGAATGTCAATGGAGTGAAAATATATTGTATTGAATTATGAATGTGAATATTTTTGTCTAAAATATAATCAATTGTTATTATATTTCTTCCAAATCTTAAAATCATATGAAAAGCAAAATAATTGAATCAACTAACTCATAGTTAGAGTGAAAAAAATTTAAAATATATAACATATATAATATATTTATTTGGTGATACATAGTATTTGGTGTTTATTGGTTAGAATTTTAATTAACTTTGCAATCTTTATTTTTTTTCTTGCAATTTTTTTCGAATTTTTTTATGTATTTTCTTTTATTATTTATGTTTATTTTCTCCAAACCATGATCTGCATAAGATATGATGATGTTGTTCGATGATAAATCATCTTTTGATGTGATACACATGATAAAAGTTGTTAATTTAAAACTTTTTATATATAAATTAATTTCATTTATGTTTAAAATCGAATTTGTAAATTAACTAAATTAAATATATTAAATTATTTTTAATTTGTATTCAAAGTTTTATAATAATAGGATGATGAGGTGACACTATGAGAGTTGAGAGATTTTGCAACTTTTTATATATAAAATTATTAATTTACTATTTTTTTATTTATTTACATATCTAAATTAAAATAAATATTTTGTGTTTCTTTAAAATATTAATATTACTAATATATAATTCATTTAGAGTAGTTTATGAATGGTAATTAATGTGGAACAAAAAACAACAAAAAATACTTTAATGATTTGGAAGCTTAAAAAAGAGAATGTATAAAAAAACAATATTTGTTAACAATTATTTTGTTTAAGTTTAATAATTTACTATATTTTATAAAACAAATATATAAACATTTTTTTGTTTTTTTATTATTTATTAATTTACTATTTTTTATTTATTTACATATATATTAACAAAAATATCCTTTAAATTGATATAAATATTTAGTATTCTTTAAAATGTAATATTACTAATATATATCATTTAAACTAATTTATAAATGGTAATTAATGTAGAATAAAAAACAAAAAAAATACTTTAATAATTTGGAAACTTAAAAAGAGAATGCATAAAAAATCAATATTTATTAACAATTATTTTGTTCAAGTTTAATAATTTACTAAATTTTATTTCAAATAAATATATTGACATTTTTTATTTTTTTATAATTTATTAATTTACTAATTTTTTTATTTATTTACATATATATTAACAAAAATATCCTCTAAATTAATATAAATAATTTGTGTTTTTTTATATTAATATTACTAATATATATATATATATATCATTTAAAGTATTTTATGAATGGTAATAAATGTAGAATAAAAAATAATTTAATGATTTGGAAGCTTAAAAAAGAGAATGTATAAAAAATCAATTAGTTAAGTTTAGTAATTTACTAAATTTTATTAAATATGTAAACATTTTTTAATAGTTTATTAGTTTACTAAGTTTTTATTTCTTTACATATATATTAACCAAAATATCGTCTAAATTATTATAAATATTTTGTGTTTCTTTAAAACATTAATATTATCAATATATAATTCATTTAAGGTCATTTATGAATGTTAATTAATGTAGAATAAAAAATTAAAATAAATTAAATTAATAATAGGATGATGAGGTGGCAGCATGAGACTTGAGAGATTTTGCAAATTACAAATTAATTTTATTTATGTTTAAAATCGAATTTGTAAATTAATTAAATTAAATTTATTAAATTCTTTTTTTGTAATCAAAATTTTATAACTATAGGATGATGAGGTGGCACTATGAGAATTGAGAGAACATGCAACTTTTTATATATAAACTAGGAAAAGCCTCGTGCGATGCACGGGACGATGATATTTTTTGTGTAAATAATTTAAAATTTTTGGTATACTAAATAGGAAAAAATATATTCAAATAAAACAATATTTAAGTTTGAAGCAATTACTGAAATGAATATAATAGATTAGAAGTTTAGTGATAAAACAATAGTTCTCATGTTTAATGAATTTTGATAGAAAAGTGATTAGAAAAGTTTGTATGTCAATAGTCTTGGGTAAAATATTTATTGCATAAGCAATTTTTTATTCATATGTGCATTTGTAAAACAAATATATTTAAAATTATATTGCAATAACTATATTTTATTAAAATTGTTGAGGTTTTTGCGTTGAAGAAAATTTTATCGAAATAGTAAATGAAGACATATATCATTGCAATGTTTAATTGTTTCTTCTCCATGAATATGATTGTCTCCAACATAGGAACACATAAAATTAGTATGGTACAACAATATTTTGCATTGAAAACGTTAAACACTATATAGAGGAATAGATGGATTTAGTCTAGAGTGTAAATGCCTAATTTTTCATATGCATATAGTGGTGACAAAAGATGTGTTTAATTAAACTACGTTTTAATGTCGGAGATAATATTAAAGAGGATGTTTTTTGTAAAATAAAAAGTGAAAGAACGATCTGTAGATGAGCAGGTCTATGATTGATGAAACCGAGAGAAATGAATATGATACATATAGTGGTCCTAGCTATTTAATAGAGCCTGAAATATTATAAAGCAAGAAGATATTAGATTTAACTAAACGAATAACATTATATTAATTAAAGGGGGATTAGAACAAACCGCAAGTAATAAGTATGTGAATCAAATGAGATAATTTTTTATAAGACGTCAGCCTGCATAAAAACGACCTTGATCAATGTGAGTTGTGACGAACAAAAAATTTGCTAATGTCGATAGCCAATGTGTATTTGAAAAAATATTTTTGCAGAGATACCTGGTGATTTTGGGAAACCATTAAAAATTTCTTGGTAGACAACATTTGTCACTGCTGGAAGATCAGTCGAGTTATCAGTCAAATCTAATATCTTTAGTCCATTTGCCGACGTAACACGCGAAAGTGCAACATAAAGCTGACAGTGGCTAAAAACTGGTTTTGGAAGGTACATACCAATTTGCTTAAGACTCTGCCCTTGACTTTTGTTGATTGTCATTGCGTAGCACAACCTGACTGGTAATTGTCTTCTTCTGAGTGTAAATGGAAGACCTGAATCAGTAGGCGATAAAATAACCCTAGGTATTAAGACTTTGTTACCAACATGGGTGCCAGTGAGAATTTCTCCTTCTAAGACACGAGTTGCCAAATGAGTTACAACTAAGAGTGTGCCATTACATAGCCCTTCCTTTTGGTTTATGTTACGTAACAACATTATGGGAGCGCCGATCTTTAAGCAGATTTTGTGTTTCGGAATACCTGGAAACTCCAAAGAATTGAGGTATTCCACGGGGTAAAAGGAATGTCAATCATTATTAGGAGAGCTATCGATTCCAATCATGTCTGAACTAAAATACTCCATCATGTCTCCAGGAAGCTGTGATAAAAAGAAATCATTGACTTCATCAACATATGCATTAGTCGGCGTAAGAATGGCTCTCTCTTAGATAGTCATGATCCAAGTAACATTTAGAGAAACATGGATATGTTGCGTCTGCAAGATTCTGTAAGAGATTGTTAGAGATTTCAATCATCAAGTTCTTGTCGACCACAATCTTATGCTGCCCATTGTGAGTATCAGATTGTGTGCTTATTTGAGGTGGCTTTCCATCGACAACATCTAATAGCCATTTGGAAAACTCAACTTCGCTTTGATTTAATCGCATGTTTTGTGTCAACATGTAGATGCAACATGTTTGCCAAAGAGAGGAGCGGCTAATTGTTGCCTGAATTGTCTCGACGCGCCCATCTTATGTAACTGGAAGAATCTGTCTGAAATCACCCCCAAGTAAAACTGTTTTACCTCCAAATGGCTTCCCAAATGCTTCGGCACTGATACCAGACATAATATCTTGCAAAGTCCTTTCAACAGCTTCGATGGTATGTCGGTGTGCCATTAGCGCTCTATCCCATATAATAATATTTGCTTTCGCCAATAAATCTACAAGCATACTTTTTTTGGATATCACATGTTGATTGGTCAGTAATGGAAATAGGGATTTTGAACCGAGAATGTGCAATTCTACCACGAGGAAGTAGCAATGATGCTATACCAGAAGAGGCCACTGGAATAACTATTCTACCTTCTGATCTCAACCGTGAAATTAGCAGTCTATACAAATTGGTTTTTTCTGTCCCACCTGGTCCATAAACGAAAATAAATTTCCCTTGTTTTTTCTTGATTGAACCTATAACAGCGGAATAGATCATTAGTTGATCATCATTTATGGTCTGAAATAATTTCAAATGCTCTATCCTTTCGAATTCTTGGTCAAACTGCATTTCTTGTCGTAGAATAGTGTGAGCAATGCCTTGTAAAATGCTTTCATCTGGTTTTGGCATGTTTGGAAATTCTGTAAGCGATTTATCTTTCTCGGCCAACAACATTTCGACCTCAATTAACGCATATTGTTCAAGCTCTTTGTCGGACAATTGCAGGCCATCAAAACTAAATTCCTTTCTTTTTTGTAGAGTATGTCATCAGAGAGATGTTTCCAACATTTCTTCCATAGATCGGCAGGTTTGCTAACTTCATAGTATACCAACAATGTCACAAATAAACGGTGCAATTGTGATGGCATTGCCCATTGGGAAGCCTCATTCATAGCTATGTTCCATTCATTATCACCATCTAGCAACCCTCTAGCAACACACGCTTCTTTGAATGTGGGATATCTGATACCAGCGAAAGTTTTTATGTCGTTATAGCTACAAGGCCTTTGACAACATTTAGTAACATCCTAAGATAATACAATTGACCTGCAGATGGGTGTATGTTTACGATTCTGCCCAAACTAAAACCTCTTTTTTTTGGAGACCAGAATTTATCCATACTGTGCCAAACAAACAACGTTGGAAACTGAACATATGTTTAATCCTTTGCAGTTTCATCTATTCTGTTTGTCTTCATCCATTCTGTAAACATTGTTTATCCTACGCCTGGTTTTGCTAAGACTGTCTCTAAATCATCAGAATCCTCAAATGTCAAGAAATGTTCATTTTCCAAGTGAACCGATAATCGCATGACAAATGGTTGTTGTTTATGTATATGGAAGACAAAGATTCTCCAAACAGCTTCACATGAAGATAGATACCTACACTCAAGGTAATTGGATATTTCATTAATTTCTTTGACTTGTGGTTTATCCAAAGCTTGTTGACCTTCAGAAGTTACTCCCTTTTCAATTAACAATGATGCTTTATCCACACCTTTTGTGATGTACTTGAATAGATACTTAATGTCATGAGATCTGTTGCACCACTCGACATTGATATGTGCTCTATACTTCATAAGAATTGCCAAGTTATGAGGAACAACATGACGATTATCCAATTAATATGTCCCTTCATCACAAATGTCGCAGCGTTGTGAGCTCGCTTGTATGTGACATGCCTTGATTGGCTAACATCAGTGTATTCCATGTACGATCTTGGATATTTCTTTGTGCACAAATCATTTTCCATACACAGCGAACGTGGTCTATCGATCCCACACGGCCAATGCATCATATGTTGTTCCACCAAAAAAAATCCTTCAGCATCACGTTCCTTATCTTGTAATTCTGTCCGGATGTACTTGTCAATATCCGCCGCAGTAGGATTTTTGAACGATGGTTCTCGCCATATTAAGATATGGGCATGTGGTAAACCACGCTTTTGGAACTCAATTGTATATATGACTACAAATATACGAAAATTAAACTAATTACTTAATGGTTTGTGCTAATTTATAATTTATAATGTATATTTAAGATGGAAAAAGTTGCAAAACAAATTAAGATGGAAAAAAATCAATACCTGATATAGGGTTGGGGAAAAAACTCCATCATTGATGTCGACCAAGAGCGAATCTAATTTCAGTTTAAATACTCGAATTTCAATGTCTGGTCTATCACTTGGAATTTCTCCATCGTACATTTTAAGATGATCAGAGATTTCCTTCCACTTTGCATTAGTTGTCATAGTTACAAACAAATCAAGATTACCATACCATCTACATATAGTCATCGCATCATGGTAATTTTCAATCATGTATCGTGGTCCTCCTGTAAAAGATGGTGGAAATATAATCCTTTTGCCAATTAACTTTCCACTGTGATCCCCTTTTCCCACTGCATCAAAAACATTATTGTAGAGATCAGAGCGAAGTTTTTTTTGTTATTTTTGGCCCAACGTATCCTTTCCTGCTCAATTGCAGTGTATGCATCCACAACATACTGTTGGAAAAGACGATATCCTTTGATGATTGTCATTCCTTCTGATAACCGTGTATGTATCTGGTAAGCATAATACTCGCGCATCGTTAGAAATGACCGTTTGATCTTTGTGACAGAATCATTATATGGGATATCTTTGTGGAATCCATATTCACCATAGGGGAACAACAACGGGTACTGAAGACTCATGAATAACGGATGTAGATCACTAATTCTAAAAAGTTCACCGGAAGGGTTTAATTGTAAAACAACATCTCGCTCGCAAGTTGTGGCAGAAATATCCCCAACAATCAACCCAGCAACCTCATCAGTTGTCGGCAAGTTATATTGAAAATTTCTCCTCCGAGGAGCCAATCGGTGGCATCTGGCTTACAGAACGCGGATGCCGATTTCTCTTGGGGAATTTAGTTCTATACAAACTAATGGAAACCAAACATTATTTGGACAGCCATGCCGGTGAATATGTAGCTGTTTCAATGCGAATTGATATGCGTTTGGAATTTTTAGGTTTAACAAACCCTTGTATATAAACAAAACTTCCTATTTCTCTGTTATAGAAAATTTCCATTTTTCGGTTTTACTATTCAAGATGTTTAGGATACTTGCCGATTTTCCCTTTTTTTATGCTATTCGGCATTGCCTTAATCTGTGTATTGTTTTCCCATCAACAGAGCAAAAAAAGGAAAGGGTGACAGCAATGGGCAGAACAACCATGGTTGATGTCAAATGGGATTGGGCAGATATTATTGAAGGTAACACATATTCTAAAAGATGAGATTGTTTGAAGTGTGCTCAGCAAGTGAAAAACTCAAGTAATTGAAACAACCATCACTGATAATAGGAAAAGTCTAGGGTAATAACGATAGTCAAATAGAAAAACCAAGGAAATGTTCGAAAACTAAAAATAACCCAACAAATATTAGGGAACAATAGACAACAATTTAGGCTAGGTGAATTCTTTTTGCATTGTCCCCTTTTTGGCTTGATGTGGAGGAGTTCTCATCCAAAGCATCAAGTGAATCCTGTTGTTGTTCTTTGTTGGGGTTTTCTAGGCTCATTCGTGTCACAGTAAAAATGCGATGATTTGGCGTGAAATTGTAAGAAGATAGCCTGATTTGAAAGGCAAAAGTTTTCTCGACAAGTTGAAGCAAACACTGTGGAATTGTATTTTCCACATCTTCTCCTTGTTGTCGAAAATTGTAAAAAACCATTAAGTAAAAAATTGGGTTAGATGAAGACAGTAAAAAAACAGATGTTGACATTCCAACCTTTAAATCAATAAGGTTCGAATCCATGGTATTAGTCAGCCTTGAGATCTCCTGGTCAAATGCAACGAAAGTTGCAACATCCGTTCCGTCATCAACGACCAATTCAACCCTAAACCTGTTGAGTTTGAATGAAACCAAAAAAATGATGCAGGAATTGTGATTAATTGGTTGAAACGTTAGGAGGGAGATGCATTTAGGAGAAATACAAAATCATAAGTTGAACCTTATAACTCCAAGGGGGTTTGAATCAGTGCAGTAGGTACAAGACATTGAATCTGTGGATTTTTTCAGTTTTTTTGAACATTTCCCACATGCAACGTAACTCCATCCGTTGTTAGGTGGAATGTCAATAACTTTAGCAAAGCATAGGAAATCAGCTTCCTTAAGAGGCAAAAGAAAATGTCATTGGCTATTGTGATACATGATTAGGTATGAAAAACAAAAAACCAAACATAATAAAAGACCTTGTGTTCAGAATTTGTAATGTAGTTCAATAAGTCAAGAATCGAAACGGTTTCCATTTTCAGACCATTGCCAGTAAAGCTGGAGGAAAAAAAAGATTAGATACGGGATAACATTTTCATCAATCAATAAGAACTCATTCCACATAACTTGACCTCCTTTTTTCATATCGCGAGCCTCCCTAACTCGAAAAATGCGCCCAACAACCTTTTGCAAAGAGCGGCCAACTACAAGATGGTCGAACGTAGTATGCGTGGATATGTTTGAGTTTTCGGGTAAGGTTAAAGATGACATGGTCTATGTTTGAATGGATGTGTTTGAGTTTTCTGATGAGGTTAAGGATGACATGGTCTGTATATGAAGGTGTTTAATGTGGCTGATACGTGTTAAGTGGGAAAGAAGCTGTTGTAAGTAGGCAAAAAAAAGTGGAATGTGGACAGACAATAAGCAAATGGTAGTAATTCTGTATTAATGTGTGCAATTGAGGGTAATTATATCTGAATCTGTAACTGGAACTGTAGTAAAGTGGGCAATATTGTATTAACCGTGCAGGAAAGGATATGTGAAATGAAAAGGTGCAGTAAATGTCTATTTAAAAGTGAAGTAAAGGAAAATAAAACCTGGAATTTGTGACTGTTTTTTTAATTTGTAGCTGATGTAATTTAGTTGAAGCAGGAAAACAATGGCAAATGTGGACAGCCAAAAGGCAAAGGTAGTAAATCTGTATTAAAGTGTGAAAACGTGAGAAAATTAGATAGGGAATCTGTAACTGTAAATGTATTTAAGTGGGCCTTATTGTATTAACTGTGCGGAAAGGTATGGAGAAAATCTGGAGTTGCAGTGAACGTGTAGTAAAATGTGAAATATAGAAAAAATAACTGTGAATGTGTGATTGTTTTTTTAACTTAGCATGAATAATTCTCTAAGTAAACTGTGCAAAACAGGGGAAAAAAATACCTGGTGCTAGTGAGAAGGGCATAGGAGAGAGCACGCAGAAGTCTATGCATTTCAAGGGAAAAATGATTCATCGAATAATTAAAGGATGACCGGTTGAAGTATGTCTGCCTGTTTTTCATGTTTGTTTCAGCACGTACCGTGCATATTATCTGGGGCGGTTTGTTAGAGTGCGTTTGAACAATGCAACGGTAGATTGCTCATGAAGTAAAATTTATGTTTTTAAGCTCAGAGAAACAAAAAGACAGCGAGATCTTTTCTTCTGAAAACAGTGGGGAGGATGAAACACGAGAAAGATGAAGGAGATGCGAAGGGACAAAAGGAAGAAGGGTAAAAGAAGGTGTTTGTCTTCAGCATCCATCAGAGCTTGATTGAGTTGGGTATCTGTTTAGGAATATCCGTGCAGCAAACAATTTATTCATTTTGAGCTTGATGTGTAGACAAAACAACATCTAGTGGAAAATTTTGTAAGAGTACAGAATGATTCATAAGTTGTATATTGGCCTTGCTAATAATATCAGATTCTTGTAGGGTAAAAGGAGCAATAGTATTGTAATCCATCCACCAGAAAACTAAATTTGGAAAAAATGACCTTTTTTTGCGGCAACAGACAACTGTTAAATGCAACAAATGCATGAATGCCCTCCACAAGGAAGATCGTAGCTATGGTCATTATTAGAACAATAGGCTCATACGGAGCGATGGAGCACGCGAGAAACGCAACAAACTACAGAACGTCAACGACACCCCTTGGCTACGAAGAAATGTAAATAAAAGCTTATTACTTTTATGATCGAATTCCTATCCGAGTAAGTAATTCCTGAGATTAATGACTGAAGCACCATAGCCGTGAATACAAGCTTATTACTTTTATGATCGAATTCCTATTCGAGCAAGTAATTCCTGAGATTAATGACTGAAGCACCATAGCCATGGACAAGGAGAACCACCATAGTTGCAAAAGACCTAAATATTGCTTCAGTCGGAGGCATCTATAATAGGCATAGCAAACAAGCAGTTGACACATACACATCACAAGGAAAAAAAACTGAAGCTGAAATTAATTTGCATCTCCTGCAGTTGCAAGCAGTAAGAGAAATTACATCATCCGCCACCAAAACAGTATCATATGCATTTAGCGATAACCAATAGTAGCACAAGAGGGAAAAATTGATTTACGTAACATACAGCACTTTAAAATATGCATTTAACGAAAACCAGGACCAAATTTTTGCAAAAAGGATCGGCAACATTGAAGCAGACATAAGGGAAGAATTGAGCTGGAAGAATAAAACAAAGGATGAGGATCCTTGCAACTGATAAGAACAGAGCAGGCCCCATTTATGGCATGGGAGGACGCCTCGTAGAGGGGGGATAACACGGCGGCGTCGGCCGGGGGTCGTCGCTTACCGGAGGAGGACGAAGCACAGATTGCGGCGCAGAAGCGAAAACGGTTGGATTCGCTGAAGCGAGAACGGTGTATAACGAATGCAAAGGCCGGGAGAATATTGATCGCTGATGCAACAACAATAGCATTAAATGTTGACATTAGCACGACGAACTTGTTTCCTGAACATACATAAAAACGCATGAAAAACCTGTGATTTGGGTAACAGGAGGGAAAAAAATGTTGTGAGACATTAGTAGGAACAAATTCCTTAAAAAAAGACTGGCAAAAAAAGAAGGAAACATGCGACGGCGGCGGACGGTGGTATGTGGCTTATCGGAGGAGGAAGATAGAGCACAGAGTGAGGCGGAAATCGACGGAAGAGCAGATGTGGTCGATAGGCACATTAGGCGAGAAGAAGAAAGCAGAAAGGTGAAACGTTAGAGATGAGGGTAGTACGTGGGGAGCATACCTGCTAGAGTGAGGGAGTGGGGTCATAAAATAAAACGTACGGTGAAGAGAAGGGAAGAAAATTTTCAAAAAGGAAATTTTTTAAAGAAATTAATATTTTAAAATAAGAGCTGACGTGGAGGGCTGAGGAGCCTCCTCTTGCAACAACTATTATATATATAATTTATTAATTTACTAATTTTTTATTTATTTACATATATAATAACTAAAATATCCTCTAAATTAAAATAAATATTTTGTGTTTCTTTAAAATATTAATATTACTAATATATAATTTATTTAGAGTAATTTATGAATGGTAATTAATATAGAATAAAAACAACAAAAATACTTTAATGATTTGGAAGGTTAAAAAAGAGAATGCATAAAAAATCAATATTTGTTAACAATTATTTTGTTCAAGTTTAATAATTTATTATATTTTAAAAAAATATATAAACATTTTTTGTTTTTTATTATTTATTAATTTACTATTTTTTATTTATTTACATATATATTAACAAAAATATCTTCTAAATTGATATAAATATTTTGTGTTCTTTAAAATGTTAATATTACTAATATATATCATTTAAATTAATTTATAAATGGTAATGAATGTAGAATAAAAAACAAAAAATACTTTAATGATTTGGAAGCTTAAAAAGAGAATGTATAAAAAATCAATATTTGTTAACAATTATTTTGTTCAAGTTTAATAATTTTATTTCAAATAATTATATAGACATTTTTTGTTTTTTTATAATTTATTAATTTACTAATGTTTTTATTTATTTACACATATATTAACAAAAAATCCTCTAAATTAATATAAATATTTTGTGTTTTTTTAAATATTAATATTACTAATATATATATATATATATCATTTAAAGTAATTTATGAATGATAATAAATGTAGAATAAAAAAATACTTTAATGATTTGGAAGCTTAAAAAAGAGAATGTATAAAAAATCAATATTTATTAACAATTATTTTGTTCAAGTTTAGTAATTTACTAAATTTTATTTCAAATAAATTTATAAATATTTTTTATAATTTATTAGTTTACTAATTTTTTATTTATTTACATATATATTAATCAAAATATCCTCTAAATTAGTATAAATATTTTGTGTTTCTTTAAGTTTAGTAATTTACTAAATTTTATTTCAAATAAATTTATAAACACTTTTTATAATTTATTACACTACAAAAAAACACGCAGTTTCCAACGGACGGGGCAACGGATCCGTCCGTTGGAATAACGTACCAACGGTTTGCAACGGATTTGGTGAAAATTGCAACGGGAAAAAAGTCGTTGCAATCCTTACAAATTTCAACGGATTTGTAACGAAAAACCTCCGTTGGAACATCCGTTGAAATCCGTCGCAAATTTTAACGGATTGCAACGGATATCTTCCGTTGGCCATGTCCATTGGAAGATCCGTTAGAAATCGAACAAATGTATTCCAAGGGTTGTCCGTTGCAACGTCTAACGGATGCCCGTTAGCAATCGCAACGGATGCCCGTTAGCAATCGCAATGGATGCCCGTTGATGTTGTGAATTTCGAGGTTCAAGGGTCGAAATAAGTGCACGTGAATCTGCAACGGGCATCCGTTGCAATTTCCAACGGATGACCGTTGGAAATGTCACTATTTAGATCATACCAAAGAGTGCATCAAACCATCAATAACAAAAACATTTTCGAAAAAATGTCGTCGTCTTCAAATCAAAATATATATAGATCAAGAGGTGGATGTATAGAAGAAAAGATCCTGTAACCGAAGAGATTACGCAAGAATTCTTACACGGATTGGAGCAATT
>CM071862.1:2010899-2021063 GCA_036759665.1 Gynandropsis gynandra
TCTCGTTTATCTTTATCTTCAAGATTGATGAATATTAAAACAGACTACAATGTGGCTGAAAATTGCATGGATTCATTTTGTAAAACAATGCGGGAATATTTACCGGAAAATAATCAAGCTCCCGAGACATACTACGAAACAAAGAATGTGTTAAAAGATTTGGGAATGTCACATGAGAAAATTGATGTTTGTAGAAACAGTTGCATGTTGTTTTGGGGAAATGATAAAGATTTGTTGGAATGCAAGTTTTGCATTTATTTAGAGGTAAAAGGTTATTATTTTATTTATGTTTGTAGAAACAAAATTTTTTTACACATTTTTTTTATTTATTTACATATATATTACCTCTATATATCCTCTAAATTAGTACAAATATTTTGTGTTTCTTTAAAATATTAATATTATTAATATATAATTCATTTAAGGTAATTTATGAATGGTAATTAATGTAGAATAAAAAATAAAATAATAATAGGATGATGAGGTGGCAGCAAAAAACTTGAGAGATTTTGCAACTTTTTATATATTGATTCTTTTTAGTAATTTATGTTTTCATGGTACATTATAAATATGGAGTTTTGATTTAGGTGAATACAAATATTCAAAATTGAAACAATATATATTTTTGCATCTAAATTTTCCGATTATTCAAGACCCATAAATAGGGAAGAAAAATAAAGAAAACAAATAAAAAAGTGAAGACTAGTGTGCGTCGTATATTAGTTCTGCAACTCTTGAACCCTAAAATGTGACTTATTGATTTCCTTTGATGATCTTGCTGAACCACTCAGTTGATTTCTTTGGGTACCTCTTTTGCCCATCTTTGAAATCTACATACACTAGTCCGAATCGAACCGTATATCCAGCTGCCCACTCGAAATTGTCTAGCAACGACCACGCGAAAAATCCCTTCACATTCGCTCCCATCCTGTGTTTAATTTTCAAAAACGTACAGCTCATAATTACAATCGAGACACTATAATATATTGAGCATTGTCATAGTTTCGGCCGACGTATATATATTATGTTGTATGGTGTTTCATCGACGAAAAAATGTATAATAGAATCATATATATGGTATTTGAAAACCTTCAATTTTTAAACTAATTTTTCTGTTGAATACAACAAACCCTATTTTATATTTTATAGTGTTATATTGTAATTTTCCATTGAACCATTTTTTTTAGTTAGACCCAAATCTACCGTATCAGAATGTGACTTGTGTTGATTTGAATATTCTAATGTTAATATCCAATTGTGATGTTCATTTCTCGTTAGTATAATTGTAAACTATTAAACTAGTCTTTTGATGAAAACGGTAACTTACTTGATAGCTTGGCTGACCATCTTAAGATGTTGAGCATAGTAATGAATCCTGTCTTTATCCTCAAGGAACACTTTACCGGTGCTAGCCTCGTCAACGCCTGAACCAAAGACTTGAATTGAGAAAGAAGGTATCACCAAATTCAGATATTAGACCTAATTAGTATTATGCCTCACCGTTCTCAGTTATGTAAATGACAGGGTCCTTGAACTTGTATTTCGTGTAGAGAAGGAGATCACGAAGGCCCCTGGGGTAAATCAAAAGCCAGTCGGACGCGGCCTGCCATGAACCATATAGAGCTAAGTTCTAATTCTTTACTAGACTTCCATTGCAATTTAAAATGAAAAATTTTACGTACCTTTCGACCAATTGGCACTCCGTTTCGTTCACCTAATTAATGAAAAACCAAAACTTAGATGAAATCATATCCTTTCTACGTTTATACATTGAACAAAGTTGTGATAAGACTGCGACCTGTGACTTGGGCGCAAGGATCAGTGAACATGGTCACGTTTTGGGTAGCACATGGAACGTCTTTAGCGTAAGAGGATGAATAGTAGTTGATACCGATGAAATCAAATGATCCTTTAAGCATTTTGGACTGCTCAATGGTGAACGTTGGAAGGCGACCACCCTTAACGTGGCTCACCATGTCGTCCGGATATTTCCCGGTGACGAGTGGCTCCAAGAAGTAATCCAATGTGAAGGCCATGGCTCTTCCCGCAGCGAGCTTATCCTCAAACGAATCTGAGTAAGGTACGTTGAAACCCGAGTTCAAGGCGATACCGACTTGACCCTTTTGAACCCCCTGTCCAACAAAGTTCGCATCATGGTCAGAAGAACTCGTGTTAATGACAAGTTAACAGAAAAGAAGAGAAGGGCGGACCTGGTACTTCTCTCTGTAGACCTTGACGGCTGCAGCGTGGGCGAGGAGGAAGTTATGGCCGACGATGTAAGGTTCAGTGGCTCCGTCGCCTCCAAGGCAATTAGGGTTTGTAAAATTGGAGCATCGTCCAGGTGCCATAGCACCAGCTACATAACCTTGCTGTACGACCGTCAATGGTTCATTCAACGTTATCCAATGCTTCACTCTATCTCCAAACGTCTTGAACATTAGTTCCGCATAGTCCTTGAAATCTTCCCTGTTTCATCACAAAAACACGTACCTATTACGAAACGTATATTTAAAGTTATTTAAATATTAATATTATTTAATAATATTCATTATTCATCTTTATCGTGAGTTCTATAGATGTGTTAGCACTTACACAATTTGGGCTCCACGGAAGCCACCATAAGCATCTTCGAGGGCTTGTGGAGTGTCCCAATGGAAGAGTGTGATGAACGGCGTAATTCCTATAACATAACATA
Source organism: Gynandropsis gynandra (assembly GCA_036759665.1). Lineage (NCBI taxonomy): Eukaryota > Viridiplantae > Streptophyta > Magnoliopsida > Brassicales > Cleomaceae > Gynandropsis > Gynandropsis gynandra. Next base: position 2,013,595 of record CM071862.1, read on the forward strand.
ATTTATTTATTTTTATTTGTGGTAATATCTATTAACAATCCCTATAATTCTTTTAGGATTTAACATTAGTCCGATTTCATCGAATTTAAGATCAATTATTAATCTTATTTAGACCCAAATATGTCACCTTTATCTTATTTTGTATGCAATCTCCATTAATATGCTTCATTATTTACTCTAAATCCTAATGAGCTAAACCTAAAACTCAATTGGACCCAGAATTTATGGATTCGAAATTTTGGTCAATTATCCGAAATTGCAGAAGATACAAGTATTAGTGTTATTGCATTGAGTGAGTGTATATAAAAAGGCCAAATAAATAAAAATAATAATTATAAATAAGAAAATACTTAACCTTTTGACAAAAGCTCATTGATCAAGTTGTTGTAATAGTTTATTCCAGCCATGTTTATTCCTCCCTTGAGATTACCACCTAAATAATCGATTTTTTATGTAATATTAATCATAATGTAGAATTAATCACACATCGTATTTATTAATAAGGACGAAATTTATTTATATTACGAGGCAAAATTCTGGACCACGAGATGGAGAATCTGTAAGCTCCGAAGCCAATGTTTTGCAACAGATCAACGTCTTGCTGCAACCAACCAAATTTTGTAATACCAAAAATGGTTAATACTTTATATTAATAATTAGAAGGAATATTTGGCGGTAAATACCTACAGTTATGAATTTCATATGGTATTTATTAAATTAAAGGATTTAATATCAAATCAAAATATTATATTGATTTCGTTACAAATTTGAAATTATATCATACCTTATTACGGTAAAATCCTATAATTATAGGATTTGATATGATATTTATTCTATTGCGAGATTTGAAATCTAATTTCCTTGTTTTTTATATTGTCATTTATATAAATGTTCGTTTGAACTAGAATCAATATCATATCAAAGTCCATAATAATAAAATTTATTGTAATTATGATTAAATAAATTTAGTACCTTGTAAAGGTGGTAAGAGTTGTCTGCAACGGACCCATTGCTACGGTCCTGTATCTTCTCTGAAACGTTATATACGAAGAAAAAAAATTATGTCCAATATAATGAAAACACTATCGTCGTGAAAAAATGTTCTTCCAAGAGTATATAATTTATGTTTAAATATAAAAAAAATATGTGAATCAATTATTTGTTTAGAACATAGCATCTATATATACAAAAAAACAAGTTTTTTGCAACAAAAAAATTACAATTTTCAAAATAATGAATTTATATATCGCTATATTTGTATTGTCTTATAATGACAATAATATTAAATGAAATTACAATGTTAGAACATGTTTATAATATATTTTCATAACCAATATACATGAAAATATAATATTATATTATATAACATCAACTATAATATTAATTATGAAAATATAATATTGGAATAAATTAATTTATCATCTAACTCTTATTACGTAATTTTTTAAATGAAAAATCATGGTCTGAATATCGATTATTCTTAATAATATCTTTCTCAAAAAATATCCAAAAATACATTATTATACATACCGGTGAAATACTTTTTTTTTTTTTTTGCAATATTTGAATAAAGATCGATACGAACCCGGATATTTTTCAGAGAAAGTATCCCAAATACTTGGTCCTCTACCATCTTCATGAGCAGCACCTTCGACCTGAGATAATCATATTGAAACATGAATAAGTTATTTACGAATATTTTAAAAAAGAAAAGAAAAAGGAAATGGCAATGAAAATCAATAACATATAATTTAAAAGTACCCAAAGAAATAAAAATAAAAACCTGATAAGCAGAAGTTGCAGATCCAAAAATAAAATCATTTGGGAAATCTGATCTCTTCACTTGAGGCCTTGAATTCTTTTTACAGTGTTTAGCAAAAGTTCCATTGGAAAGCAAAGCAAACACTACAAGCAATACAATAAGACTTACACCTCTCATTTTATTAATTATTATTTTTATTATTATTATTATAATTATGGGGTTTGATCTTTGGTAACCCTAAGCGAGTTTTATTTATAGAGAATCTCAGATGTCTGAATTTGGTAAATATCTATAATTAGATCAAAAGAAAGAAACATGATCCTATGAAAATCTAATCTTAACTTTTGAAAAGCTCCAGATTCTACCTAACGCTATCTTTTTCTTCTTTTCCCATTACAAAACTTAGTTCTTGGATTTAAAAATTCTTTTTTTGGTGGTATTTTTAACGTTCTCAAAAGATAAAATCAAATAAATTACGTGTTTTTCCTTTTATTAAAGTCCCAAAATAAATGTTACATGCCTTGGTTCAATTCACCAAGTTCATATTCTAGGAAGTTTTCGTTTATTCTTTTATTAGATATATGGTTTCATTCGGTTTACATGTCTTTTTGTTTAGTTGTAGGTCTTTCGAGCTTATTTTTATCTCTTGGAAGATTTTATAATTAAAAAAGTTATGCCGTATTTTGTTGTGCTCACTTATAGAATACCAAGTTACAAAAATATAAAAGTTATATATATATATCACATTTTATCAATGTCATAAAAGTCGTCGCCTAGTCACTTCACTCGGCGTATAGCGGCCATTTAAGCGTCAACAAGAGAATTCTAATTTTTATTTTGGAACTTTTGTTAGAAATACGATACTGTTTTGATTTAAAAAAACTAAAATTAAAAAATGAAATAGATGTATTGATCTCGTGCCTCAATCCTAAAAGGTTGCACGTTTAATAATGGTTTAATGAAGAATGAATGGCGAAATGAATGATTTTTGATAAATTTTTTATTAGTATAGAATTGGATAGTTCAATGATGATGATTTTGAATCGATAAATAATATTTTTTGTTTCATCGATATCAAGCAGATATATTGAATATGTACTTTTAGAACATAGATTTAAAGAATTTTAAGGAGATTAACAGAAGAAAACATAAAGAGAATAAAGATTTTTGTTTTATTACTCACAATACATAGGAAGAGCATAATATAAAGAAAATTATAACGTTCAAAAAAAGGAAAAATTTACAAGTATATGGAAAGAAAGAATATATGCACACTTAATAGGCAGGGTGAGAATAAAAAATAATTATAAAGGATCAACAAGTTTTCATTAGTTAACGCTACTCCAAATCCGAGGATCTTCTTGCTAAAGTGAGTGTCGACTGTAATCATAATGATTGAATCACGATATACCAAAGATATGGTCGATTGTAATCATCCTAATTGAATCAAGAGATTTTGTTAGAAAAGATATGACCGATTATTGATGTTAACATTCCCCCGCAAGTTCGTAATGATAAATGATTGAGAAGTGTAGCCTCGCTAAAACTTTTGCTAAGAAAACCCGATGGAACAAAACTTAGTGAAGAAAAAAGAGTACTATCAAGAAGCAGTACTTGTGTTTTCATCATTCGAATTTGGTTTTCTCGGTGGTTTTAAGATATCGTTCAGGTTCATCCTCTTTTGAAGACTTGTAACTTCTCTCACGGAGAGCTTTGGAAAATAAATATGTTAGCTGGTTCGAACTCCTTGTGTAGATAGTTGAGATAATTTCTTTTTTTATTTTCTTACGGATGAAGTGGCAATCAACCTCGATGTGTTTCGTTCTTTCATAAAATACTATGTTATTGGTTACATGGATGAAGACTTGATTATTGCAATGCAGGGTAGTCGGATCCTCCATGGCACTGCCGAGATATCGAAGAATGGCTTTAACCTAAATGAGCTCGCAAGTAGTGTTATCCATGCTTCTGTTATCAGCTTTAGCACTCGAGTGAGCGACCACACACTGTTTCTTACTCCTTTAGGTGACTAGGTTCCCCAACAAAAGTGTAATACCCAGTTGCAGACATTCGATTAGTTTTTTCTCAAGCCCAATCAACATCGCAGGACCCCATGATTGTTGTATGAGCACTGCGCTCCATACAAATTCCTTCTCTCGGTGACTCTTTTAGATATCTAAGAATTCTCTCCACAAGGAACCAGCGTTGCTTCCTCAGAGCATGCATCTATTGGCTAGCGTGGCCCACGACAAAACAAATATCTTTTCGAATCATGGTGAGATAGATTTCTTGAGTTTGCATACTCGGTTGGTGCGTTTAGCATACCCTGGTGTACAGTGCATGTAAAACTCCTTGGAGGAACGCATTCTTGACGTCCATATGTCATAGGTCCCAGTTAAGGTTAATAACCACTGATCATAAGATGTGTACCTTATAAAGTTTAGTTACTGGAGCAAATGTCTCGGTGTAGTTCTCTCTGTAAGTTTATGTATAGCCTTTTGCTACAAGCCAGACTTAATGGCGTTCAATTGACCCATCATTTCTCTACTTGATCTTGAATATCCACCTATAACTCATGGCTTCTTATCCTTTGGTAAGTCCATAAGATAACACGTCTGATTTTTTTCTCAAGTGTACATATTTCTTCGTTTATGGAAAACTCCTAATCCAGATGATTCATGGCCTCAGTATAAGAATTAGGTCCTTGTCTTTGATAAATTTTGCTTAAGAAGAAAGAGTGGTTATTTTGTAAGAGAGAAATATCATGATTAATTTTGTATAGGTTGAGAGATATCAAGACCTGAGGAGTTTTCTCCCATGTACAACCACTTCGAAATCGATCTTCAGATCCTAGTAATGCGCTAAGGGATAACAACATCATGATTCTTTTGAACAATTGCATCTTCGAGAGTGTCATCATTTTCTTTTGGAGTATCGAGCTCTAGAGTGTGATCTCTCAAGACATCAATAATCTGACCAGTATGATCATAATCATATATCATGCGATCATTTCTGATCGTGTGGTCAGGGATTCTGATCGCACGTTCTGTTTGGTCTCTTGTGTCCTCGAATATACCAGCTAGAAACTCGTCTAGTGTCTCGATAAACATAGTTTTCTCTATATTATGGATAGGTATACACGAGCAATAACCTCGCAGGTTAACTTGTTCATTCGTATATCGGGGTTCTGCTATCGATTGATGTGATGTTAACTCTTTTTGTAGTTGAGTAACAAAAAATTACGTAGAGGATAATTGAAATCTTGTGATACCAAGAGGTTTTCAAGATCATTCCAACTTTGTTTCTCGTAGAACCTGTGTTCCTCATATAATTGGATTTCGTGGGACACAATAATTTGGTCTGAGTCCGGATGGTTGCATTTGTATCCACTACAAAAAAAACTGGCGATTTCCAACGGACGAATCCGTTGGAAATCGCCAAAATTCCATTGGAAACAGCCGTTTACAATGGACACCAACGGATTTCCGTCCGTTGCGAAAAGTTCGTTGCAAATGAGGATCCGTTGCAATTCGTGACGGCGTTCCAACGGATATTATCCGTTACAAAATTGCAACGGACTGTCAACGGAATACGCCGTTAGAATATTAGTAACGGATCACCGTTGCAAAACGTTGTGACGGACGGCCGTTGGTGTGCAACGGCGGTCCGTTGCAAAATAGAAAATCTTTGCAACGGACATCCGTTGCCACGTCGTGGGAGCTTGCAACGGATGGCCGTGTTGGCGGGAAAAAAATTAGCAACGGATGACCGTTACCAGTTCCAACGGATGCCCGTTGCAACATTTGAAAAAAAAATAAAAAAAATAAAAAATAAAAAAATTAAAACTAAAAGGTTTTTAATAAAAATATCAAAATTATATTACAAACCACCTAAAATTAAAACTATTTCCTATTACAAATCGTTTAGGTCGGTTGCGTCGTTATCATCCCCACCATCACCACCACCATCCCCTCGAGACGGAGTTGCATCCGAATCGAGCCCCGGTTCTTGCTGCGGTGTTGATCCCCTCACCTGGCCCGACAACAACTCAATGACGCTCTCCAAATGTTGTATCTTCACTGATTGTTGCGCCGTTTCAGCTCGTTGTTCTCGAAGTTGTGCTTCGAGTTCTTCGATCCGCCGTTGTTGAGAAAAACTCTCTTGGACCGATGGAGGTACCGACGTTACGTCTTCGAGGATGTCCTTTTGAAGCGCTCCGAGACCGTACAGGCGTCCCTTATAAGGTTTCACCGACTACAAAACAAATAATCGTAACGTTAGAATTTAACAAATTATATTAATAATTTAGAAACAAAATAATAAATTATTACCTCTAAATAGATTTGGTCCTTTTGTAAAGGACTGAGGTCGTCGGGGCTTGAACCGCAAGCCTGAGATTGCTGTATGATCTTCTCCGTCACAGCTCTCACGGTTCGGGTCGCTCGAGGATCGACGAGTTCCGGTTCTTCAGCCTCTTCCCCGACAACCGACTTCTTCTTTGCGTGGGTTTCTAATACCACTTCAAGAAGAGTCGGTTCTCTTCCCATCCGTTGCGTCTACAATATAAAAAATTTTTGTTAGATAAATATTTAAATGAATAAAAAATCTAAATAATTTAAAATTTACCAATTCTTTTTTTCTTTTCGCGAATGATTTTGATCCCGAAGTATGGCGATGGGGACCATCTCCGGGAACCTTCTCACCGTAGCGATTTTGTTTAGCCTTCTCGCTCTTGGCCTTGAATGATGCGGACTCCCAATGCTCAATCAATTTGTTGAAGACCGTTTCGGTTGCCCATTTCGGTCTGCTGTTGTTGGCGTAGTAGTTCCGCTTCGCACCATTCATCATGATGCGCAACCGAATCTGCATATCGCGCACCCATGCAGTGAAGATGCGCGTTGTATGGATTCGGCGCCATCTGTATGAACGCTGCAAACAGAATTATATAATTAGTAGTTTTCAAATATATATTTTTAATTTTAAAATTCAAATATAATTAATAAAACTTACCACAAAAGTGCGCCACCATCGCTGGCGCACAACTTCTGGCGTAACTTGCCAGGAGTAAAAGAGATCGTCTTGCATCGATCCCCAAATCATGTTGTTATCAGTGTGTCTTAAGACATCACTCTCATCAAACCTGCATAGCAAAATATCAAGTTAGTAATATTTACGCAATTTAAATGAAATTCATAACAATTACATTAAAATTACCATAACGTTCCAAGAGAACGTTCGGGATCGATGATCGGAAGGGTTGGACGCCCATCGAAATAATCGATCAAGGCATCGATGTCAACCATATCGTCCTCGTCAACAAATATCGGCGGTGCCGCTACTGGTGACGGAGGACGATATGGAGGTGGTGGCGACGGGGGAGGCGCTCCCGCGGAACCGGCCAACATTCCCCCGCTTCCTATAAAACGTCTTCTCATTTTTGTAAGTTTTGGTAGTGTTTGAGATTTCTGGATTTGTTTGGCGTTGAAATAAGAAAAAATCCGTCGCAACATATATATAGCGGGATTTCCAACGGTCATCCGTTGCAAATTGTAACGGATGCCCGTTGGGAATCTGAAACGTCACGTCAATTTAATTACTCCGTTGCAATGAGTCACGTTTCCAACGGTCATCCGTTACAATTTGCAACGGATGACCGTTGGAAATCCCGCTATATATATGTTGCGACGGATTTTTTCTTATTTCAACG